>NW_019293399.1:0-29588 GCF_000500325.1 Leptinotarsa decemlineata | reverse complement strand
AAAAAACCGGACATTTCTGTTAAGATTCGAAGTTATTAGCATTTAATTGACCAATTTTGGGTTTTTGTACTAAAAATCGTAAAAGGTCCCTTAAAAATCAAAAACGCGCTAGAAAATAAAAATGTTTGTATGAATATGTTCTACATGGGTTAGTGTATCACCCCCTTAAAGGTTTGCACCCAGCTACCAAACACCCTGTATATTTTCTATTTCACTTCTTAAACGTTTGATTTGGAAATATAATGGTTTGAAAATGTACTTAACTTCAATAAACTTATATTTACTGACTTCAAAACAATTTACAATAGCGATGGGTGTGAGCTGCATGAAAATTGGATAACTGATTGCGAAAATGCTCTGAATTTATATAGTGATAGAAAAGCTTGTTACTAGACTCACCTACGTAGAAACAATAATATAATGTAATATCAATGGTGATTAATGGCTTTAAAAACATTCAGATAGACTAAATCTGACGAAAAATTATCAGTTTTTTTTTCAAAACCCAAATAATCTTAGAATGTACCTGATATTTTTTTATATTAGGTTCAGCATACTTTTATATTCACAAGATCCTTTTGGAAGTAGCTTGTACAAATAAATATAATGGCTTTGACGATTTCAGAGTGATGTTATTAAACACAATATTACAAGACAATTTTTACAAAAACATATCACGTGTGGATTGAGTCCTTACATGGGTGTGATTAAAAACAAATTTTAAAAACCATTACACGACTTACTCCGATCACGTTCGACAAAACGTTTATTGAATAAACAATAATAAATCAATTCGTTATTCTCGCCCACACCTAACGAAAAACATTCTTCATCGGCATTGTAGGTCAATTTGAAATGCAAGGTAGAAATGTCAAGGAACCAAAGACTTCAATGTTTGATAAGGAGGGAAACCTCTTCAATGTAAACGGTCAATGTAGAACAATTTTCATCGTTCGATTATGTGTGTGTGAAATAATAAAATAGAATTGGTTTATATTTTCCAATTATCAAAAATAAGTTATAATTATAGACAACAAATAATACTGGTTGGATAATTTGTAGAAAAGAATTTATTTAAATTTTTCGTTAGAATGATCTAATGTAGGTCACTCAGAATTATATTTTTTTCTCAAAAATTAGACAGCACTTGTATAAAATAATTCTATACTTTCAACACATACAGTTGGTTCTTTGAAAAGTTTTACAAAGTTGAATAAAATGGACAAACATTTAGAGAATAATATTTTATTTAGAATGCAAATATGAATAGCCTTTTTGAGATGTGAGATTGGAAAAAAATGTTTTGGCTTTCTACTTACACAAAAAAAAATGTGGGAATCTTCCAAAGAAAGTAGGTTTGTCACAGTTGATTTATTAGCAACAAAACCTGTGAAGATATTAGACTTCTGCATTGCCAAGTCATATGACTGTTTACTAAAGAGTCAAAAAGTTTGGGTATTTCTGATTGGGTGGAAACAGCTCTGTAATTGTTAATATCTTTCGTCCCTGATTTATGTATAGGTTTAAGAAAGCTTTGTTTCCAAAAATCTGGGAAAATACCAGAGCTAACAGATACATTAAAAAGTTGAGTAAGAAGAGTTGCTAAAATACAAATACAATTCTTCAAGAAAATTGATGGAACAATATCTGGAAAACTTGGTTGGTATAAAATTGACTCTGTCAATTACCTCTACAACGCTGATCTCAACATTGACGAAATTGATACATTCATCAAACGCACAATTGGACACACGTACATTATCGTGAGAAGTGAACACTGAGGAAAAATGATTTGCAAAAAGATTTACAACTCCGTCTGAGGAGTTTTCATATTGGTTCTGTAAGTGGATTTTGCCTGGAAGATCATAATTTTTCCGCTTATCATTGACAAAGCTCCAGAATGTTTTTGCATTCGACTTTATATTGTTTTCGATATTAGTGATAGTGATAGTTTATAGCAATTTTCACTGACTTGTTAATATTGATTGCGAACTTCTGAAAAAACTCTGCAATCATCATAATCACCAGATTGCTTAAACCGTTTGTAAAATTTTCTTTTCTCTTTTACAAGATGTTTCAATTCACACTTCCCAAGCACGGAAGTGTGAAGTTTTGTACAACTTCACAGGAACAAAAAAGTTTGTTACATCATAAATAATATTGTAAAGCAAGTTAATTGCCTCATAAACGCCTAAGTGACACCGTTGCTTCAAATCGACGTTTGCAAAAAAGTTGTTAATTGCCGGGTAGTCAGCATTTTTAAAATCATGGTAGTTTTCTCGATGGTGAAGGTGTTTTCCTTCACTTGCACAACACCTAATAACAATGGGTTCGTGATTAATACTACTTGGAAGAAATACGTCATCTGCTTTCGATAACTCCAAATGAATGATATTTGAGGAAACCAAGTCTAAGAGTGTATCTCTACTATTTCTTACGAAGTTTTCAAAGATATTCCAGTTATCGGCTTTATAAGAGATGGTTGTGTCATCTGTAAAACCAATTATACTACCTTCATTGTTCAATGAGAAAATTTCGTTTATATATACATTGAATGAGATTGGTCCAAGCACAGAGTCTTGAGGTGCGCCATAGTCATTTTCAGAAACGAAGCAACTCCAGACATATGTTCATCAAGACTCTCTGAAGTTTCGTACCGTAGTAAGGAAACACCCTTTTAATGATAATATTCGAATTCCAAATGAAATGAAAAAAATCAGATAAAAAACGAAAATGATCAGTGGTCGAAACATTTCCGAAGAAGATATATTCTACTGGTAATAACTGCCGACACATCTCCACATCGTTTTGCATTAAATAAAACCTGTATGAAATGTCATTATTTTCCGTGAGTCATAAGTCGTTGTCAAGTAATGGACATATTAATACTTGTATGTCGAGCACGTAAGACAACAAATATTACAACATGTCAGACGACAGAGATGAAATAAATGTTTTTGTCGTGTGGGTGTATATCATTTTTGCAGGTTATTATTATATAAGGACGTTCATACAATGAAATAGGAAATAACAATTTGCTAAAAATAGAATTGATGTATCGTTATTACAGTAAGTGCTCGATAATATAAAACAAGAAGCTCATTGAAAATTGGTTCTCAAGAACGTTTTGATAGGCGAAAATCAATCAACAACTTGCATCCGACTGAAAATTTTTGAAATTCAGATGAGTAAGTGATAAAATGAAATCAAACTATCTCTTGAGTTCAGAAACAGGTAAAGATAGTTCAAATGAGATAAATTAATTTCAAACAGCCTCTTTAAGTGTTGAAAACAAAAGTATTGTGGAAGATGCCAAATTGAAAAAAAAACTTTATTTAAAGCTTAGAAATGTACAAAAAGTGTACAGATGTTCATCCATAGTGCATTTTTTCATTCTCATCATCTGTTGCCAAGTATTTTATCTAAAAGACATTATTGAAGTGATCATGAATGCCCTCGTAGAAGAAATAAAAATATTCATTCGGATTTTAATTTCACACTTTGATAGCAAGCAAAGTATACTAGTTGAAGTAGTTGAGTAAAGTATATAATTGAACGTTCTTGCAACGTAACGTATGAATTTGAATGACAGATAATAACAAACTATGTTCCACTTTTCATAAAAGCTGACATTGTCATAAAACGCATATCATTAGTGTCACACGAAAAAAAAAAGATTTGTTACTTCAAAAAAATTTATTTAGTCTAATTTATTTCATCACTTTGATTAAATATCATTCATTCCAAACGACGTATGTATTGTTTCGATTAGATGATAATTTTGCGGAGACAAAATGAAATTCTCATTTTAATCTCTAATCTCTCAAGAATAACATTTATTGAGTTCTCAAAATAATTCGGTTGAGTCAAACAATATAATTTCATCAAATCAAAAGTACGTCTGTTGAATGAAAACTTTCTTTTTTTTTTCAAAACGTGCCGTTACTACTTCTAACATACATTTTTTCACCATCTCAGAATTTGAAAATGGTTTCTGCTGTTTATTAAGCGTCAAGCACACACGTAGCGCTGCTTCTGTGGATTTTTCTTGCTCGCTAATGCAACGAACAAGTAATTTTGTGCTTTTTTTTGTGAGAACTGAGATTGAAGTTTTTCTTTTCGAGCCTTACTGCCAAGTTTTTGTGATATTGCTAATGAGTTGTTTCGTAGTATCGCTTCAAATTACAATAGCGACAGTTTTATTGCATTTTTTCACTGTCCACTTCACGTTTTTCAGAATCCATATTAGCATAGGTACGAAAATATTATGAAAACGCGAAAATTCACAAAACAAATAGATGGTTGCTCCGCCAAACCATCACAGCAGATTCCTATTGTGAGGAAATCGACGAAATGTACCAAAAATTGCGTCAGCAGCAGCCGACACTAGCCGACACGGTCCGAAAATTAAACAAATTGAGCGTCAAAGTTATACCTCACCCACCATACTTTCCAGACCTCTCGCCAACTGACTACCATCTTTTCAAGCACTTCGATAACTTTCTCACCGGTAGAACATTCGCCAATCAGGATCAGGAAAGTGCACTGATTCAAATGGTGCTTATTTCGATTAATTTGAATCAGTATTCACTGAGATACTTCAGTTCAAAGTAGACTTATAGAAACGGACAAAACATTGAAAACAACCTAATAATATTACTACGGAAATTATTAACAAGCCGGTATGTCCGAAAGTGTCACCATTTCGACTGACTCAAGTAACGTAACGTCATGTCGTCACCATAATAACATGTATCAAGATTCTCCAATAGACTAAAAGAGTTCGAAGAATTTTCGACGGCGTTATGGTTACAGAAGAGGTAAACAATAAATTGGACGAACAACTGAAAGACAAACGTTTGATGATCAGCGTCATAAAACTTTAATTTGCATGAGGCTCAGCGAAAGCAAACTGTATGTAGTGCTTCCGTATGAATGAAATTCACGGTATTTGAAATAATGAGTGATTTTTTGCTGGTATCTTTTTGGCAACACTGTTTTTGACAGATCACGCGTGAATCGTGTCTTGTCAAACTTGTTCATTTTGGTCTATAATTTAACAATGAACCGACTCATGAATGAACAACGCTTGCAAATTATTGAATTTTTTTAATCAAAATTCATGCTCGGTGAAGAAAGTGCATCGTGCACTTCTTCCAATTGATGGGCAGTTTCGTTGGCCTACTGAGGAAGCTATTCGGAAGCTTGTGACTAAATTTCGAACCCAGTTTACATTATTCGACATTAAACCACCAACATGCATACGTAGAGTGAAGACCGAAGAAAATATTGCGGCTGTATCTGCTAGTGTTCGTGATGACCGTGAAATGTCGATTCGCCGCCGTTCGCAGCAATTGGGCCTCTGTTACTCCGCTACGTGGAAAATTTTGCGAAAAGATTTGGATGTAAAACCTTATAAGATACAGCAGGTGCAAGAATTGAAGCTATACGACCTCCCACAACGTCTAACATTTGGTGAATGGGCGCTGGCAAAGTTGGAGGAATATCCACATTTTTATTGAAAAATTGTTTTCAGCGACGAGGCTCATTTCTGGTTGAATGGATACGTTAACAAGCAAAATTGGGGCATCTGGAGTGAAGCAAGCATTGCAAGAGCTTCAGATGCATCCCAAAAAAGTCACTGTTTGGTGTGGATTATGGGTCGGTGGCATCATCGGGCCGTACTTCTTCAAAGACGATAATGGCCGGAAAGTTACTGTGACTGGCAAGCGCTACCGTGTGATGGAAGAATTGGACATGCCAAGACATGTGGTTTCAACAAGACGGTGCCACATGCCACACGGCACGCGAAACAATGGCCCAATTAAGAGCCGCTTTCGGTGAACGGTTTATCTCACGTTTGGGACCCGTCAATTGGCCGCCTAGATCGTGTGATTTAACGCCATTGGATTATTTCTTGTAGGGTCATTTTAAGAATCATGTCTATAAGGATAAACCAGCAACGACTGATGCTCTGGAAGCCAATATTGAAGCATTTTTACGTGAAATACCGGTCGATATGTTAGAGAGAGTGCCAAAATTCGACCTTGCGCATGGGCCATCTAAAGCGGAGCCGCGGACAACATTTGCATGAAATAATCTTCAAACATTAAATTATATCGATCGTTCTGTCGATTACAACAAATATTTCATCAATTTTTTCAAATTTTTTTTGGTGTTGTTTTGAAAATCAAATCCTATAACTCTTAAAAAGTAACCCTTTAAAACTTCTTTTGCAGTTTTTCGTCTGGTGTCACTTGTTGACAAGATGATGATGCTACATGTTAACTCTGACACACCTTTTGTATGTGAAGAACGGGAATATATATTAAATGTCTATGGTAAATCCTTCAATATTCAGCACTAACAAGAAAACAAATATAATCCTTGACGCATGCTTCCATAATTTTTGTGAGAAATGAAAAAAGTAAACCGTCCCACGATAAACTTCCCACATTATATCAATATGTAATACCTGATGTCACAACTCACGTACCAATTTGATGATAATTAAGATTAAAACATTAAGAGGAAACAATGTGACGAGTTTTTTAAGTTCTATTCTTCTTAAAACTAACATAAAACCATAAAACTTTCGATTTATAGTCTATCCATTTATGAAAATTAACTTTCGATTGAATAGTTTAAAGCTGTTTCCTAGGTTTCATTTATTCAGAGAAAAGTCCATATACACCCATAATATTAACTAACTGAGTAATGAGATATAGGACGTTGAACCTATAAAAAACTATGGCTTATGGTTAGTTGACTCATTCAATCAATATTCAATCGTTTGAGAATGACTTCTTCCTTTGTTGAGGCATAGACTTGTTTTTCATAGTGATTAAAGTAGACTGTGAAGTGAGATAAAGACAGATCTATCTTCTTTCAGTAATGCCATACTTAGAATTGGTGGGCTTCCCTGTATAAAAGCTTGAAGGTACGAATATAACAGGTGGTAGCATTGCCTGAACTTTGGACCAATGCCGATTCTATGGGTGAAAAAATAATTTTTGTGGAAATTTTCTGTGTTGATTTGAGTAAAACTTTTTGAGAAGCATCCATCAGAATAAATTCCATCTTTTGAAGTATTTATGAAGCCGCTTATACAAAATCATATTTTGAATTTGTTAATTATAAGTAATCATAGAGCTTGGTGTGATGCTGCTTGTAGGTAGCGGTTGGTGTGTGTGGGTTTTCGGTAAACTGTATAACCCAAGTTGCCACTTGGTTTTCGTGTTATAAGTAGGTCTAGAAAAGGTAGCTGCCTGTTCTCCTCTCTTTCGGTAGTGAACTGGATGCGGGGATGGATGTTGTTCAGGTAGATCACAAACCGGTCTAGTTCTTGTTTTCCGTGGGGCCAGATGATGAATATGTCGTCTACATATCTTTTCCACAGGGTTGGTTTGAGGCCAGCGTTGTTAAGTGCTTCTTTCTCGAACCCATCGGAGCTCCCTCTACCTGCTATCGAAATCGAAAAGCAAGGCCTAATCAACAAAAGGGATGACTCACTAAACATCCGAAGGATTTGGAAAACAATAATTAAAAACAACCACCAAAGACAACCACAAATTGATAATGAACCATCGCAGGGAGGAGAACCGCCAGAAGCCATTAACAATCCTCAGGTAGAAAAACAGGTAGGAGAACCGCCAAAAGCCATCAACAACCCTATGGTGGAAAAACAGATAACAAATCCATACAACTTACGCAAGCGAAACCATATAAAAACACCACAAGAAGAACCTAACATCAGTTACACCTCTCGAAGCGAAGCAGTAACTCGTCTTGATAATGCCATCTGAGATGATGGCGAAACGTCGACTATCGGATAATTTTCTCAAAATCAATAAATTCATCGAAATCAAGTTTTTTTTCAGTTAATAGAATATTCGAAATATATTCATACCACCAGATTTTTTAAAGATAAGTATATTCTTTTCTCTCTTCATTCGTTCTTTTTTGGGTAGGTGTTATATCTAATTGTAATTGAAAGTTGGCAAAAATTGAAAACATTCATTTAATTCGCAACTAACTTTTCATTCCAACTTGTGACGCTACATATGAACTAATTATCTGGAAGTGATGCAAACAAATATCGTTTATCATGAAGGGTGGATTTGTATCGCAAAATATAGTTGTTTTTCATGGAAGGATCTGATTTGGTTTCCAGTGAATTTGAATTTGATATCAACTATGAGTTTATGCATAAAATGATTGACCTGTATGGAATAACTTTGTGTAATATAAAAAAAGCAAAGTTGAATTTAGAATAACCAGTCCTAATTACTCATTGGGAGGCAAGATTTTTAGCAGTGATTGATTGCCCCACTTTGTTTAAACGATATTTAATTCGAATCGATATTTGATAACTACTTGATCTAATCACTATTGAAAAATACGTTGTGAAATATGAGATAAACTGAATATTTTCGTAATTTTCAAAGGTTATATTCTGATTCAGTGAGTTCTATCGATTAAAATGTGTGCGAATCCATAAGTTCGAAATTTTGCTGCGCGAATGACATGAATATGATAATTTGAAAAATTTCCAAGACCGTAAATTATCTTACCTTAAATTTTTATTATTATAACACAAGAAGGCTTTTACTTGAAAGCAAATTTTTTCATGGGATCACACACATTTTGATCGATTCAACATGGTGTACATATGTGTATTTAGGGAGTATTACCAGAAAACAAGAAGATATAGAATCAAGAAAAAATACTGAAACTAATTCGGGAATATATGTAAAATATAAGCACTTTATTGTTTTCATTTCAATAGGTCTAGTGCGTTCAATTGCTGTAAAACCCTCTGAACCCTGCCTAGCTTTCAAATGTTTCATTGTTTTTATGCAGTGAGGAAGAAAAACATTATTAAATTTTGTCTCAAATTACCATTCACTTAATATTGTTCATAATGAATCGTTAGAAAGAATGGTTCCATAATCTTATCAATTTTTCAAATTCATGATAGAAAGAATTGGAACTTCTGGTGTTGAATTGATCTAATGAAAACACATCTTCCACACTACGCAAGTCAACATCATCAGCAACAGAAGCATCAGTTTTTCTACAGACTAAGTGTGTACTATAAATTATAACCAAAACTTGAATACAACAGGAAAAAATTCACCGGCAATATTTTGCTCATGCCGTTATTTCTTAATTATATCTAATATTAGCAATCACCCGAATCCATCACTCCATTTTGCGAGATAAAAATGTACTTATACAACTTATCCAAATTCAGGGTTTTTTATCACATGTGCGAGTGACTTCTGTGAAAGCTTTCTGCAAGTGTTGCCAATCATAATAAGGGTGTACCATTCCATTTTTCTACCTTTCATTCCATACTATTTGCGATACAATTTGAACACAATTTCAAGTTGTAGATTGTAACATACCAATTATTCGAATTTATATTTTCCATTTTCACAGATATGAGATTTTTCTGAACAGTCTGCAGCAATAATCCAAATAAATCAGAATTCTGACACATAGTCAAACTTCATATTATTCAGATAATTTTTATACATTTTACAGTAAGGTACCCTTTTTCTTGTATTCAGTCATAAACTTGCTTTTCACAGTAACTAAAGTAGAGTGGAAAATTAGGTATAGACAGAGATATCTACTTTCAGTAATGTCATACTCAGAATCGGTGAGCTCCCCTATGTTTATCTAGAAGAGACGAATGTAACAGGTGGTAGCATTGCCTGAACTTTGAACCGATACCGATTCTGTGACCAGCTTTGCCTAAGAACACACAGTTGTGATTGAAGTAAAAATTTTTGAAACGTATCCAACGTATCCAATCCCAACTTTTGAGGTATTCATGATTATTAATTTGAAAACGGATTATATAGAATCGAATTTTGAATTTGTCCATTTTAAATAATCATAAAGTCATCAGGCTTTTTTCAAAACAGGTATTTTTTGTATTATAGTTCTGCCAGGTAGAAGCATAAAAGCATAAGAACCAATAACCATTCAAACATAAAAGCAGACGAAAGTATAAAAACAGCTGAAAACATAGAAACAGAAATGAATTTGAATTTCATTAGTTCAAACTTCCATTGTCCAAACAAAATGAAAATTACCTCAGTGTAAAAAAACCTGAAAAATAAAAATGAGCCAAAAATTGAAAAACCAAATAAAAAATATTTCAAACCAAGTCACTTCACGACGTTTCGATTCTTAGTATCCACAATCGTCTTTGGGTAATGACTAGATTTTTCCTTCGAGAGTAAACTATTTATGTTGACCGTTTGGCGGGAGTTGACCGTTATCCGTTTGATTACAGGTTTCCTATGTTGCGTATCTATACGCTAGCTTGGCTGAATGCATCGTTGGACAACATATATGCAGCTTCTTTGAAATTCCTTTCAAACCAGTGTCTCTCCTCGTAGATGATCTCAGCATGTGACCACTTGATGTTTTGTTGAGGAGTATAAAAAATCCGATCTGCAGACGAATATTTTGCACATCTTTTTTTTGTTGGTATGAGTGTATCCAAAACAAGAACTTTTCCCGATCTCTAGAAATACAGTGGTTATAGGACTATGTGGTGTTTCGTAATCCTGGTTCACCTACTATAAAGAGTTTTTCCAATACATAGGATCCTAAATCAGTCATTTTTGGTATATAAGATAAAGAAAAGTTAGTTCTTTGGGGTTAATTGTGACACGTAACACGCAACACGTATGTGAATAGGTCAATATAGTGCCGAGTAATAATCTCGTTATGAGAAAATTATAGAAACTCATAAATTATAACGAGATTTTGATATTGATGTTTGATTTGGTATGTAATATGTTGTGGGATAATCACACCACCGGTTAGTGCACGTTCCACTTGGATTACTTTGATAATTATAGTTACATGAATTAAAACGATTATTGATAATTTCAATTCTACGCTAGCGTCGAGCGGATTCTTGCAGAAGCTGAATTTTTAAATCTGGCAACATGATAGTCTAGTGTTAGTAACACAATATTCCGTCTGACCACAGCGCCGAATAAAAATTATCAACAATCAATTTTTTTCATGTATCACCTAAAAGCAACAATCAAAACAATTCATTTTAAGAAAATACCAATAGAATAATACCAGTAATACGGCGTGGCACGCCGTTTCACTTTCTTACTTATTATAATATTTTGTTAAAATATTATAAGAGGTTTTATCGTTAAATTTTGTGACTTGTGATCTATCCTCAATATGGGATTCAAACCAACTCATCACTTTCAGTGGCTAGGCTAAAATTGGTCAACGGAAGAACATGTGTTTGCTTCCAAACGGACGGATAGAAATTATTCTATATGCAGTGATTGAATAAGTAAGTGATATGTAGAAGGATTGTGGGACAACAGTACAGCAATATTCTGATATTTATCTCATCAGGTCCTACAGTATTCGACTTCATGTTCAGAATAAACATATAGATTTCTTCGTCATCAGTAGCTCTATAGAAGTTGAGATTGTCCATTATTACCCGAAAAAAAAATGCATATTTCCATCATCCGGAGAAGAATTATAATTGGATATACTTCCGAAAAATGTATTGATATCTTCAACGTTCAGTAAGTGGTGAACATTCAAATCGAATAAATCTTTCTATATCTACTTACTTCTTGTAAGCCGATGATTGAGATATGCTCCTTTCTCAAGGTGCATAGTGAGATTGGTTAAATTCCTCAATTGTTTGTCATAATCTCAATGAAGCTGTAACTTCATCTTTCTAAATCTTGCATGAGCTCTGTCCCTTAGTTTAAACATGAATTTCAGATTGTCTGTGAGCCAAGAAGCCCATTTCTTGGAAATTTCAACAGTTTCAATAGAAATATATCTCACATCTTCAAACAAATATTGGTAATTAAAAATGGTCACAAAAATACGTCCACATTTTAAATTCCGTAATCAAAGTTATAAAATTATAGTGCGAAGTTCAGGCAGATTTCCAATATTTCAGTGGATGAAATTTCAGAAATTAAAATTTGATTTTTCGATTTTTCCCTATATCTCTGGAACAAACAGATCAATGAAGACTTTTTTTATGTCATTCACTGGTACCTCGATACAATCGAGTATATTCTTATAAACGTACCCCTCTCACATCGATAAAGAACCAAGCTCAATGGATGAAAAACTGAATTGAATACTTTAGGTCAAATTTATCCTCATTCATTCAAATTGCAAGTCGTGATTGGAAAGCAAATGATATTTTAGATGTATCTAGTATTGTATCCGGCTGACGATAAAACAAAAGTTTGATAAACAACAAACCGTTAGTATTTATATTATTTTGACATAAAAAATCAGTCCCTATTCTCAAATACACAAATGTGTAGATAGTGGGTATTTAGTCAGGAGTTCTAAGAAATCTCTTCTTTACATAGAGTACCATGTCGTTGAACATTCAATTCGAAATTTTTTGTAGTTTTCAATAATTTCTCCATTTCATGTTAGTATTCATCATGAATATTTCACATCAGCTTCTGTCCCACTTTTCATTGTAGCCTTGGTGAAGACAATAAAAATTTTCGAAAGTTTGATGAAGTAATGAATTGTTTCTCTCCGAACTTTTGTCTAAATACTATTTTCATCTCAATAAGTAGAATTTGGAACCTCATACTTAAAATGAATCTATTGAAAACACTTTTCCCTCAACAGAACGGAAATGCTGTCTCTCGTCGCGCGTTTCACTAACTTCTGGTAGGGGAAAAGTGTTTTCAATCAATAAACTGGATGATATATTAACGTTTGTTTGATCTGAATCAAAAAGAGGAAAGCTCGCAAATGTAACACTTCAAAACAAAAGCAATTCATGGACACCGCGCCGCATCAGCGCAATGATAAACATATTCTGAAGTCGTTGTTGATCCATGTCAAAGTTTTCATTTGGTTGGCGTTTCGGCTACTACTATGGTGTAAGCGCCCTTTCACACGGAGAGCCTCACGTCACGAAGAGCCGGAGCCGACACGTCTCGGGAGACGAGAGCTCTCACGTGTCCTGCACCTCGAGCCAGAGAACTACGTCTCCTCCACAAAATGTAAAAAGATGAGTGACAGCTTTCACACGAGGAGTGAAAACGGCTCTTCCTTAATAGTAGATTATGATGTAGAGCTGTGGATTAGTACTGTCTCCAACCGACCTGCTCTTTCGGATGAAACCCTCGACATTTACAAGAACCGAAATGAAGTCGTAAAACGTTGGATGTAAGCAACTTTATCCATCCTATTCTTGATCGTTGGCGTTTGTGTCGTCGAGGTTTTTGCCTACGGTATAGAAGATATATCGCAACAGCTCACGTGCGATCCATTCTACGACTGACCTCAAGGAGCCAGGAGCTAAAAAGGCTCCCGGTGAGAATGGGAGGTAGATAGTAGTGATAAACGCTCCCGTATAGGAGCAAGAGACGTGTAGCTCCACGTGTAAAAGAGTCCTAGGGATTTTTGACTCGACGCCAATGGCTCAATGTGCTTACTCCATGGGTCTCGTCATTGGTCTTTGCAAGGTTCTTAATACATACTCTCTCAAGCAAAATTTCAGGGTAGGCAGATAGAGACCCCAGCGTCAAGTCACAAAACTTTAAAGCGAATCGTCGAACCTGACGCACTTATATTTCTGAATACGAAGCACAGTCATCGATCCCGACTATAAACTTATAAAATTATCAACCCTTTATACGAGTGCAGTTAACAGAAAACTCATTTCTTATTTTAAGCGTTCCTGACGTAGTGACAATGAATCGTTATTCAACAAATATATTTTGTGACTAAAATGAAGCATTAATGGCATTGTAATTCGTCCAAAATCGATGTATTGCAAAAAATAACGAGTAGCTGAAAAAATCACATAACTATATAAATTAAGTAACTAATTAAACTTACGGCCTCACTGATTTCTCTTCAATCTTTAGTAGAAAGTCAAAACTTGTAATTGCCTTATACGGTCTCAATTTACAAAGTAATAATAGTAAAACTCGCAAATACGATTATTGTTTACACACATTTCCTCATTGAATTCGTGTATGACATCAGTTTCACATCATCTGTCGTAAGAGTTCGTCTAGTCTAGATTATGCAAGAGTGAAAAGAATTTCGCGAAATATTTTTTATTACCTATCAAATAGCAAAATTGAAAACTATTTTGGGGTATAGAAAAAATACAATTAAATATAAAATTGGTTCAATTTGAATTGAATTTTGTGATTTGGTTTGTAGTTTGTATCGGAAAATAAACATGGACTCAATTTCAAAAATCATTTATGATGTCATTATTAGGAACAATAACAATATAATAATTATCCACAACAAGAAAAAAAAACAATTTTAACAAAAATGTACACCCATAAATGATTATAAATTGGTTTGTAGTCGGCTCCTGTTCATGAGCATTAAGACAATCAATAAAATAATTCAGAAGTAGTCAAGAAAGAATACCATAATATGGTAACTAAAAATATAAATGAAATATTAAAACAAAAGTGACATGGAATATGGAAGTTAACTTGGTAATGTGTGATTTGATTTGTTTTGGCAGCAGATCAGAAAGTATTCAATTAACACTGGAATTACTAAAAGTCGTACTCATGCATTGCAATTATCCTTTCGATTATTTGATTTATTAATTAACTGAGGTTACTTGAAGCAACTCTTATTTCCTTTCCAGAGCGTTATTATTCATCTCATCGACAAATATTGTCAAAAGCCAAATTGTTAAAAATAGTAATTTTCAAAAATATTCAATTTTGCAAATTTATAGCCTCAGTGGACAGCACTGTGAGGGTCGATCTAGTAAAAGTTCATTTACCTAAATAAAGTTATGATATTAGGCAATTAGCGATAATGCAATAATGCTGATTGGCGATATTAGACTTCGATCCAAAATCGGGAACAAGAATATGTGGGTATCGATCATGGCATTCGGTTGCCACCTTCTAGAGAGAACACATCCATCACCCCTGAAAATGTACCTTCGGTAAGTGAATTTTTTATTTGTATTATTGGCTTGTTGAACCATATTTTTGTAACATTGTAACATTGTTGAGGGTTATGTTGTATCTTTCTTTGCAATAAACTGAATTAACCCCCAACTCGCGAGCCATTTGTGTCGCGACATGTGAAGGAGGCGCCTTACGCAATTTTTCTGGTTAATTTTTGTCATGAATTGATTCAAAAACCTTCAACAATGTACGCAAATATACTATTGACTTGAAACATTCATTTTTATTTATTGCTCCCTAATTTGCTCGGTAAATGTTGGTTTCTGTATTAGAAACGAGAACTTTTCTACGTTCGGTAGAACATAGCCATTTTTGTAAACGGGCTCAATTATTCTAATTTTGAAACCATCAGGTCATATTCCAGTGTTGAAAATCATAATTATTTTAAGCACTAAAAGTTCTGATATTAGATCTTTCCACATGTCGCGGCCCAAATGGCTCGCGAGTCGGGAGTTAACTCAGATGGTAAGATTTATATAAAAATGATGATCATAAGTAGAAAATACTAATGTTTATTGCAATTATGGTTCAATAAGCCAATAATACAAATAAAAAATTCACTTACCGAAGGTACATTTTCAGAGGTGATGGATGTGTTCTCTCTAGAAGGTGGCAACCAAATGCCATGATCAATACACACACATTCTTGTTCCCGATTTTGGGTGGAAGTCTAATATCGCCAATCAGCATTATTGGCTTATTGCCTTATCGCTAATTGCCGAATATCATAACATTATTTAGGTAAATGAACTTTTACTAGATCGACCCTTACAGTGCGGTGTACTGAGGCTATAAATTTGAAAAATTGAATATTTTTCGGCCCAAATGGCTCGCGAGTCGGGAGTTAACTCAGATGGTAAGATTTATATAAAAATGATGATCATAAGTAGAAAATACTAATGTTTATTGCAAAAAAAGATGCAACATAACCCTCAACAATGTTATAATGTTTCAAAAATATGGCGCCCATTAAGATCTATTTGAAATTTGCTAAGTTGTTTAACCCACTCCCGTCTCCACTGTTTAGCTTAGCCGCGGATACCCATCTGTCTTATTTGTCACCAACAGATGATTTAGTCTCCTCTTGTGGTTTGTGAGGTGACATTTTCTGTTTCTTAAGTAACTTCGGAAAAGTTCAAGGCAAACACCTCTTATTCCGTATTGTGTTAGTTTCTCCAGGAGTATAGAGTGAGATACAGTATCTAAAGATTTCTTCATATTACGTTTCCTAATATTCTCAAACATTCCAGATTGTTTCGGGATGTTCTGGAATATTGTTGAATGCTCCCGAATACTATCAAATATTCTGGAATTTTTCATGAATTTCTTCAAAAATGCGCCTTTCAGATAAAAACAAAAACCTCTTCTATAAATGGTAAATACACGTCTACCACAGTAATAATTCTTCCGAACATTTCACAATGATTTGGGAGGTTACGGGGGTTTTCTAAACGTTCCAGATTATATTCGAACATTCCAGAATTTTCCGGGATGTACTGGAATGTTTTTGGGTGACCTTGCAAATCCACGAATGAGAGTTCTCAATTTGCACGTAAAATGTTTGAAATTCCACAATCTGATATATATTCATTTATTCACTCCATATATTATTTTTGAATGTATTCAAGAATGTTCAAGTTAGATATAAATCATATTAGTTATAATTGTGAGCAGTTTTGAAACAAGAAGCTTCAACTTCCAAAGAAGTGCAGGCTTGCAGTAAATAAGATAAAGTCCACAATAAATAACCCAACCCTAAACATGAAGCATTATTTCCGAGAAATATTAGGAGCATATTGTTCATGACCTCTAATCTCATCTTATCACGTCTGATGATCACATAAACTCTATTCTCCACTCTTCACCATAGTAGTTTTTATGGCTGCATGTAAGTGCGTCCCTTGTACATTTTTATCATACAGTATCTTTGATCCCGACACGTCACGAAACGAACATTCATTCAGCTGAAATTCGTAAGAAATGAAGAAAAATACGGCATAACGAAACCAAAGAATTATGCCAGGTGCAAAGTTATTCAGGCTTCATCATTACTAAACTGTGTATGATGTTACTTTGGAGAAAAGAACCGGATTATCGAAGTTAATTTGGAAGAAGAGTAAAATGTAAAGTTACGAACTCAGTGTATTTCTCGTCCAACCAATTAATTATATCCTTTATACAGGGCTATTCAAATTCGTTTATGTACACGGGGATCTCGTAAACGATAAGAGATAGAGTGTCGTTTAAATTGTGGCAAAGTTGCGTATTTTAGAGACCTATTCAACGATGAGCAAAAATCGACTATAGCTCTTTTGGTTCCGGAGATATACAGGAAAAACCAAAAAATCCCAAATTATGTTTTTGCCTATATCTTCTTCATTCGTAGACATATCGAAAACCTCTCAACATTTTGCTTTTGGCACTAGATGTGGGCTATCTGAATATGTTCATGAATCTTTTATATAGGGTGTCATCTGACTTGGGCCACCCCCATCTTTGAATATTTAAATACGTACCTGTATTTTTTGTTGTAGTTTTTGTATCGTCGACGTACTGAGAAATTGAATTCAATTTTATATTTTCGGATGTTTTGGTAATATTTGATTGTAATTGTGTGAATTATACCCTTTTGAATTACGGACCTGGAAATTGGTTGACTGAGTTAAATAAAAACACAATAGCAACTTTCACGTCTCCTTATGTATAGTAGAGTTTTTAGAGAGTATTAAAACACATTTATTATATTTTTGATGTAGATATGTTTCAGATAATTATAAAGAGGTTTGTTATTCGAAGTTCATTGTAGAAAACACTCAGAGCAATAGAAAAAATATGAATAGGTACCTAAAAATGAAAAAAAAAACATAGGGAGACATGAAAGTTGCTATTGTGTTTTTATTCAACTCGGTCAACCAATTTCCAGGGCCGTAATTTGAAAGGGTATAATTCACCCAATTATAATCAGAAACATACCGAAATATAAAATTGAATTTAATTTTTCAGTATGAAGTGAACGTCTACGATACAAAAACTACAACAAAAAATACAGGTCCGTATTTAAAAATTCAAAGATGGGGGTGGCCCAAGTCAGATGACACCCTGTATAAAAGATTCATGGACATATACTGATAGCCCACATCAAGTACCAGTAGCAAAATGTGGACAGTTTTTTAATATGTCTGCGAATAAAGAAGATATAGGCAAAAAAATTATTTGGAATTTTTTGGTTTTTCCTGTATATCTCCAGAATCAAAAGAGCTATATTCGATATTTTTACATCATTGAGTAGGTATCTAAAATACGCAACTTTGCCACAATTTAACTGACATTCTATCTCTTATCGTTTACGAGATCTCCATGTACAGAAACGAATTTGAATAGCCCTGTATATCAATGAAATGTAATGAAATATTATTATCATTGATGGAAAATAATACAGTGCCTATAGAAAAGTTCCAATAATGATTGTTCAATGCGAATTACTGAGAGTCTCGTTAAAAATCCTTTCACAAGAACATTCCATTTGTTCCGAATATCTTAATACTTACACCTCACTGGTTACATTGGTGTTGTATAAATATTTCTAGAATAGTACCGCGAAATAATAAAGTGTTTTGTGAAATGCAGTTGATGTTTAATTTGTTTCCACTTTTTGAAAATTGAGAAAAACAGAAATGTGTACAAATACATCAAAAAAATACATTAAATGTTACCCCGCTGAATAATATAGAATAAACAAGAAATAAATATACAAAAATGTCCAAAATATGATAAGGAAGGTTGCATGAAAAAAATATCCCAACAAAAACAAGATACTTTCATTTTCATATATTCATATATTTATATTTTCATTTGAAATGATGTTATGGTATAATTTCTTGCTTCGAACAACTTAAAAAACTTTTGTTTTGAAAATATTAGTTTTTTGAATAATCAATTTGACAACAACATGACTCCAGTGAAGATGGTCACTCAAAATGAACATTTTTTGGGGCTTCTCCTGAACACTGCAATTGTTCCTTTACTGAAACCACCTTTAGTGCTAGAGGTGAATCTGTTGTATGAACAAGTGAAGCAGCATTCATTGAAGCTTGCTTTAATGTATCAAATGCCCAATTTTGTTCTTCTAACCAGTTCAACATCTGGTGCTTCTTTGGGTTTCCCTTTTGAAAATTATTTAATTGTGCCTGAATCTCTGCACCTTTTGGAATTGTCAGTCTATAAAAGTTCACCATACCTAAAAACTATCTTAAAAAAAAACAGATCTTTTGATTTATCACACTTCAAAATTGATTCAACTTTCTTAGTCAATGGTTTAATGCCTTCTGCAGAGATGACAAATCCAAGAAATGCAATTGTAGCTTTACCGAACTCACGTTTTTTAGGATTGATTACGACTCTATATTCTTCTAGGCGGCTAAATAATGCTTTCAAATGATTCTTGTGCTCTTCTTCATTTTTAGAGCATATTAGGAAATCACCGATGTACAGAAAACAAAAATCAAGGTTCCGTGTTATTAGGTGTACAAAACCTCGACATGTTTGAGCTGCATTCCTCCCTAATCCAAAAGGCATTTTAATATATTCGAAAACTCCAAGGAGAGTTATAACCGTGGTTTTTTCTATATCTTCTAGAACCACAGGAATTTGATGGAAAGCTCTGACTGAGTCATTCTTAGAAAACACTCTTTTATCGGCTAGATATTAGAAATTGTATAGCGATCTGGAACATTTTTTACATTTAATAGTCTATAGTCATCGCAAGGTCACCATTAATTTTCCTAACCATATGGAGTGGGCTTGCCCAAGAACTTTTTGACTGCCTAACAATACCTTATTGCATCATTTGTCAACAACAGGAGGTCCATTTGTCAGAATTTGATGTTACACTGAAGAAGAATTGGTAAATGGATACATAGAAAAACTAGTGGATTGTAAGTTTTGCTAAAATATTATGGTATGGTTCACAATTATCAACAATTTTGACATTAGGAATACTTGAACGGTCAATTTGGCACAAAGTTTCAAGAAGTGTTTTTGTATCTGAGTTTTCTGTTTTTCGAATCAACTGTTAAACCATAATATTGTAGGAAATGTGCTCATATGATTGCTTTATCAACGTCTATAATGATAAATGGCCAACTAAAATCTCTTCTGAGATCTAAAGTAATGGTAAGAAGCCTCTAACCAAAGGCAGTGATTTTTGTGCCATTTGCTGCGTATAAGGGTTCAACATCACTTTGTACATTGTTATTCTCCTATGGAACATCAGAACCAGAGTTAATAAGTTACTGAACGTTAGTTTACGGATCCTTGATGGATAGGCGACAATTGTTAATGCCTTGATCGTTGGTTGCCTTCAACGACTGGCTTTGCCATTTCCCTGATGAGAATAGCATTGAAATTGATGATATTATGTACATCTAGTAACTTGCTCTTTGAATCTTCTATGGTAGTAGCAAACTTCGTTTTATTCTGTAGACTCAGACCTTGAAAGGCGCCTTGGATTCCCACTTCGACTTCTAGATCCAGAACTTGATCCCATGTCTAGAGTTCCGTTAAGTTTATCCACAAATTGCTCTGATTTTTGTTCTGTTGATAATTTTACTGCATTAACATGCTCTAGAGAAGTTATACTCTTGAGCATACCATCAGCTATATTCATAAGTTCATCTTCTGGAAGCTTCTCCAAAAGAACTCTCATAACGTGTTGAACGGTTAATGATAATTTCTTCAACCAAGAAACGAGGGCAATGTTTTTAAACTGCCCGGATCGATGACAACTCACCTAGCTCACATTCACCAAAGAGTCCGGTCATTTTTTCTGTTATATGAATCTGAACTCTGGTAGATTTTGAAAAGATTTGAATATTCTTTCATTATTGAATAATCCAAAACTGCAATCGCTTTCTCAAACTTTATTTCACTTGAGTCAATTTAGTTCATACTAAAAATAGTTTCAGGTGTATTAAATCACAGTTCAGGCTCGTGTTTCAAAAATGATGGATGAATTAGATTTAGCGCACTTTTGTTCCTTTTCCATTTCCTCTTGCTGCTTGTTTATCTGGGATTTTTGTCTTCCTTCACTTGTGGATGATTCATTATACATTGGATTGTAGAAAGGTGTTATTTCGTTGAATTTTCTTTCACTAATTAAGTGTTTTGTATATAGGGACTCATGAAGTTTTCATACCTTTTCAGCTTTTTATTATTAGCGTTGAACATGCGATTTCTAAACCATCTACTTCATTATTTCATCAAGTTCTCATATTGAGTTTGCATCACCTTCAAGTTCCAAGTTGATCGTTTTATATTACATTTACATTTTCTACAACTTAAAAAAATTTCACTTTAAAAATGTTAATTTTTTTATTATTCAATTTAACAGGTATATGAGCATACTCGTATATACAATGACAATGTCATTGATGTCTGTTAAACAAATGTGACGATGAATTAGGCTTGACTTTTTTAAACCATGTTGTACAAAATTCGAGAAAAATGTTATTCAATACATGATATGTGTATTTGGTAACTGGAGCCTGTCCAGAAAAATTGGCTTTAGTTGAAGGTTTTCTGATAATGAATTTTTCAAGAAACACTTTATTGTGAGTTTTCACAATAGTTTCACATAAACGCAATACGTGTTTCGCTATACAACAGCTCCTTCAGGCGTATCTTTACTAACTAAAATTTACATATTCAATGCTTTATATGTTTTTACAATTCAAAGTAACCAAATTTCAAGTACCTAAGATTTTGCCTAGCCAATTGATGTTAAATGTGTACCTTGGTTTGGGAATTAATCAATAAACATTAACCTATAGATCCGGCTCTAAAGGAAAGTGGGTGTGCAAAATCTGAGGACCAAATTCGAATATTGCTGACTAATTTTTCGTCGTATTTTTTTACTTCTTTCTCTCATATTTGTTAACAAACTCAATTCGTTGATAGTTTTCTTCCTTCTGAAGTGAATTAGACATTTCTGGCACAGGTTTTTTGTTGAGTAGTGGATAAATCTAATTAAGAATTATTGCTTCTGTCAGCCACAATTGAAATTTGAAAGAATTTGTACCATTTCACAGTAATTATTTGAATAGTTTGTTTTTATAACTCATATAACTTGAAAATGTTGGAGAATTTAAAAAAAAAATTGGCTGAAGAATTACCAGGGACAAATCCACTAGTAAATAGAGTAAGTTTTCAGATAACATCGTCTTTATTATCTTCAAATACCTTCGCCTTTCATTTGAAATTTCAATTTGTATGATGAAAGTCATCATTCAATTGCTCCATCAGTTCGGACTTTCATTGTCTAATATAATATAAATTGATTTGAAATTCCTGAAAAAATATTTAAAAAATTAACCGAAAATAACAATTTTATTTGAACAAAAAAAACTGAGATTACAAAGAAATAACATAAAACCAAACAACAGCCAAAAAAATAAAAATTGAAATAATAATAAAAGCTGAAAATTAAAGTGAACCATTGCAAGGTAAAACATCATCTTTTGTGAAAAATTCGAGGCATTTCGTTAGCTACTAGGAAAAATCGAAGTCAAAGAGCAGGATGAACTGATCAGTTTCGACGTGGGAAGCCTCCATACCAACGTCCTTGTCGAAGAAGCACTTCAAATCATACAGAAGAAGCTATCCGAAGATAGGGACCTGAAAGATAGAACAAACTTACCGATATAAGTAATCAAGTACGAAACTGCTACTTCCAACTGAAGGACAAATTCTTTACCTAAGATGAAGGACGCCAATGGGATCGCCACTTTTACCGGTTATAGCTAATATATATATGAAGTGGTTTGAAACTCTGGCCATTGAAGGAGCCCCGAGTTTGGTTGAGATACGTAGATGACACCTTCATAATATGGAACCATGGGAATGCAGAACTAGACACTTTTCTGAAGCACATCAACAACTTAAGTCCTTCCATCACTTCCACAATGAAAAAGGAAGTCCACAAAGAATTGCCTTTCTTAGACGTATTGGTGAAGAGGACCAACACTAAATGGGAAACATCTGTATATCGAAAATCCACTCACACAGGACAGTATCTGAACCAGAAATTCAACCACCATCAATCGACTAAGAGAGAAATTATCAAGACTCTACTAGACTCTGTAATACAAAGGGAGGTTTCGAAAGGGAACTAGGCATCATCAAAAATGACCTGCAACGGAATGGTTACTCCAGAGCGATGATAGAACAGGCTTTAGCTACAAGACAGCAAGAGTTCCACAAGGAAAAGAAGCCTCCACAACCAGTACTTGTACTTCCCTTCATCAGAGGATTATCGGAAAGGGTACGAAGGATTGGGTCCAAGTATAACATCAGGACCTGCTTCAAATCTCGGAACACTACCCGTAGCAGCCTCACGAAAACCAGGCCACCAAACGCGGACTGCGATTCCAAGAATTGCATTTACCGGATACCCTGCGAGTGCGGAGAATCATACATCGGTGAAACTAAGAGACCATTGAAAGTTCGCATTGATGAGCACAATAAACACACACAGCGAGGAGAAACTAGCAAATACGGAATAGCAGAGCATGTTTGGACTCATCAACATAATATCAAGTGGGCTCAAGCTGAAATCATCCACAAAGAGGAACACTGCTTTAGGAGAAAATGTTAGCGGGAGATGACCGTTTGCCGGGAGTTGATGGTTTTTCGCTTGATTAGAGGTTTCCATATGTTACGTATCTCTACGCTAGCTTGACTAAATGCGTTGTTGGACAACATATACGCGGCTTCTTTGGTTTAGTAGAAAATTCAAAATTAAAAAGGTTGAAAGGTTTCATGGGTACGGGATTTTCATTATAAATTGCACAGATCCGGTACTAAAAAACTCTGTGCGAAAGGATGGCGGAGTTATCATGCACATCAGTTCCGTAAGTAATTTTCTGGTGTAAGTGAGACGGCACTTTACTATTTATTATTTTCTGAAACAAAGTTGCAGCATGTAAGACTCTCCTATCGTTCATATTTAACCAGACAGTATCCTTCAGTTTATATGATTTTCTTTCTCTTCTTCTAATTCCCAAACATGAATCATAAACTTTTTGTATTTATTTCTTGAATTGGTTGGTTGAACATGGGCCATTCAAAACATCAGCATAATTAAATGAAGATAAAAGTTACAATTCACACAAATTCTCCTTCACCATTCGACTTTCGAATTTCAGGTCCATATCTAAAGTAACGCCCAAGCTTTTGATGATCATTTAATACTACTTTCACAGATTTGCATATATCATTTCTAGAGATTTTCGGCTCGAAAACAATGACATTGGAGTTACTACAATTTATATTCAAGTAGTAATCAGAAGCATTTTTCAAAAATAACTGTAAGTCTCCATTAATTTGAGTACACGATTTATCTATCTTTTCAGGCGGCAAACTATAATACAACTGGGTGTCGTGTGTATATTACAAAATTCTGAACATTTAGAAGGTTGAGATGGCGAACAAAAGGGTCCCAAAATAGAACGCTGTGGCACCCCACATATCAGCTTTGAATAACGTAAGCTGTTTCCTTCTATGGTAATCTTTTGTTGACGTTTGGTGAGATAGGATTGATTAGTGATATAGCATTTTTAGAGAGTCCTATGTAGCCAAGAATTAAAAACATTAAATTGAAGTTTATAGTATTGAAAGCTCTACTGAAATCAAGAAGACCACAACTGTATTATTGTTTGCGTCATGTGCTCTGAAAAAATCGTCAGCTATATGCAACATAGCAGTTGCACAACTATGTCCTTTACGAAATCCAGATTGAGAAGTATAGAGAAATTGTCAATGTGTTCTTTCAACTGTACTTCAATAGATCTTTCAAGAACTATAAATTGATGAATGTAGCTGTTACTACGTAGTAGGAAATCATAATGAAGAGAGAATAATTGAAACACTCTATGTTTTTTATCACTTTTATCTGTAACTAACGTTACTGCAGTTGTCCTTATAGAACGAAACTGCAGTAACGTTAGTTACAAATAAAAATGGTAAAAAGTGAAAGTTTCAATTCTCGTTTCTCGATCTTTCAAGAACTTTTGACAAAGTTAGTAAAAACTAATGGCATGTAGACTGATTATATTGCAAATCCATAGCGGAGTATTAAATTGTAAGTTATCGTGAGTGTCAGTCAGTAAAGAACTTCTGTCGACATAGGCAGATGTTGAAGGCTCCGTACTAGGCTTCGAAGTGAATCATTTCTTGTATGTTTGTTTGATGAATGAAATTAGTTTCGCTTTCTATCGTACTTTTTTCTTGATATTTAATGATTTCTAACAAGTGTGTTATCATTGTTGTTATCAACAGTTCCATGAAGAAACAACAATGGGTTTCTTGTCATATTTTCAGGACCAAGAACATTTTTTTCAGCATCTTCACACGCAATTGAAATTATGAATTCTGGATCGACCTCTTGTAAAGCTTTATAGCTGATGCCATGTCCAAACTTGTTCTATATAGTAATCAAATTTTTTGATTACTGATTCAGCTGAAGCAGAGTATGTTTGTCTGTTGTCTGTTTGTTGGACATAGCACTCGAAAAGGTGGCAAACCATAGACACGTGTTTCGGGCTTTTGGACCATCATCAGTATGGTGCAGCCAAGTGTAAGGCTTGGCAACACTTGGTAACCCGAAAGATAAAAATACAAATGCTTAGAGCCACCAGTAGGAGCCGGCTTACAGTTGGCTGCTCCAACCATACTGATGATGGGCCAAAAGCCCGAATCACGTGTCTATGGTTTGCTACTTTCTCGAGTGCTATGTTCTATTATCAACTTCTGTATCTATATCAAGACACTCAATAACCTCCATATTTGTATACAAAACTTGGTGTCACACCAATAGGTGTTTCTACTGATGTTTCGATTGCTTTTACGCAGTTATTTTCATCAAGTACTGTTCTTGGTTTTACACATTTCGTCTTCAATTGAAGACCGCCTGCCCGGTACTGACGATGCCCAACAGGCTGAAACAGCTGCCTACCGGTGGCTCTTGAATTGGAAATGAAGCTTACGTTATCCGAAAAGATAACCTAAAAACAGTGATAATTGTGAAATATCAGAAACTAGTTTTATCAGGATTATCTGTGTGTATCTCACAGAATCTACTGATTTTTCAGATTTAAATTCTTTATTAGGAACACTCAACACAAGTAACATTGAAAAAATGGAACACGAAATTGAGAGATTATCAGAGAAAACCTCCAACCGAAAATGAAGAATGAAAAGCAGGACAAGGACATATTGAGACTAATTAGAGAAATTAGAGCAATGACATCAAGAATCCAAGAATTGGAAAAACAATTGACAATGAAAGAAAAGACAAACACAACGAAAGACAGAGAGAAAAGGAAGAACCTGCAAAGGTAGGAACTAGCACCCAGGCTGAAAAAGCCAAAAAGCCAGAAGAAAAGAAAGCAGACTCCCAAGAAACCAAGGTAAGCGACAAAAAACTCCCTGAAGAAAGGAATAGCAAAGAAGACTCGAAAACCTCTAAAAGGCCAGCAGAGAGCTCAGAATCCGCCAGCCAAATGCGGTCACTGTTTGGAAGCGCACCCGCACAATCAGCATGGAACAGGCCCAGACAAGCGGAGAGTCAGAGGCCTAGACAGCAGCCGTGAGCCAAAAAGACGACTCCAATGAAAACAGACAAAAGCGGCAACGAACTAATGAAAGTATTAGGAAGTCTTCCGACAGAACAGCAGAAGATCGCGCAAGCGGTATAAGCTGCACTATTACAAGCACCTGGAAACTGTTAATGGCAGCACGGATTCCAGAATTGCTAAAGATAGGATAGTGGAACATCAACGGTTTCACAGACAGGAGAAACGAGCCAGAAATACAACTCGGAGAAGCAGTAGCGGTTAAAGTGAAACTGAAACGCTACGAACAGCTGAGAATTTCGTCGGTATACCTGCCTCCGCAAGGTATATGACTAGAAAGAACCGACATAGCAGAAATGTTTCCAGATCATCACCCAACAGTTACCATAGGCAACTTCAACGCAAAGTCGCGCAACTGGAACTGCAGGAATGGAAATCAAAGAGGCAGACAGCTAGCCAGAACACTAGACATCGTGGTAGTAGCACCAGAATCTCCAACATATTACCTACGAGAAAACCAAGTCCCAGAAATTCTTGACGTCGCGATAGTGCAGAACATCACTATCACGGAGATAGAAGTACTAGACGAAGGATCATCGGACCACAACCCCATTCTATTCACAATAGGAAGAGGTGAAGTGGAACCAAGTAATCCAACAAAAAGAATCATCGACAGCACACTATTCACGATGCGATAGGAGACATACCACACATCGAAACAAATACCGATCTGGAGAACTCCACATAACAGCTGCAACAGACGATCACCCAAACAAGGGAGAAAAAAGCGTAGGAAGTCCCAAACCAGCCCTTCAACTGACAAGAACATCTTCCACCAGAAACGATGGATCTCGTTAAAATTAGAAGACTCCTGAAAAGAGGATATACGGACTCGCCACCAAAGGACAAAAGACGTATGCAAAGAGCCGACAGAATACTGCGAGAAGAACTAAAAGGAATTCGAGATCAACAATGGACAACCCGTCTGAAGGAACTAAACACCGAAGACACATCTACATGGAGAATGCAGAAAACTCTTAGGAAGAGAACTCATTTGCGGACAATTTCGAAAGGCAGTGTAGAGAGAAGAACGTCCCGTTCATGGATGAAGTAGAAGAAATATTAACACAGGTGGAAACGACGGTACGTAAACTCAGAAGACAAAGAAGACGAACATCTCCCGAGAAAGTGGAAGATATCGTAAAATATCTAGCTACTCGGAAAGTCTCAGGCTCGGACCAATTAAGAAACCGGGCTTCAAAAGTCCTACCACGTAAGGTTATAGCAGCTATAACAAACATCATAAATGCTATACTCAGACTGCAGCACTTCCCATACCCGTTCAAGGAGGCGACGGTCATCCACATCCCGAAGCCAAACAAGAACCACCTATTCCCAGATAACCACAGGCCAATCAGCTTAATCCCTTCCTTAAGCAAAGTGGCAGAACGTGTCATCCTGAAAAAATCAGAGAACCAAACCAACGAACTAGGAATCCTACCAAACGAACAGTTCAGTTTCAGATCAGAACACTCGAGAGAGTTGCAAGTTCTGAGGGTAGTACACTTTGCGACGGAAGGCTTCAACCTCTGCAAAGGATACAACACCGAAGCGGTTTTCTCAAACCAAGGCGTTTGACAGAATTTGGCATGACGGACTTCTGGCCAAAATGGCCAGGAGTTGGCTACACGAAACCAATGGTAAGATTAATCGAGTCTTTTCTAGCTGACAGGTGACGCCGCTGCAGAGTAGGACAAGAACTTTCAACCATGCGAGAACAACTTTCAAAGTTGGCGCTCTACGCGAACGACACAGCCCTGCTGGCGAGATCAACAAGCCAAACGCACATCACCAGATACTTGCAGCAACAGGCAGATAGATTAGAGAAATGGGCCAACCTGTGGAAGATCAGTATAAACCTTGACAAGAGTCAGGCAATACTGTTCACCCGGAGGATGGTACACCCAGAAGGAAACGTCACCTTTAACGGACAAGAGATTCCATGGACCAACGAAGCTAGATACGTGGCAGTCAACCTAGACAAAAGATTAACGTTCAGGTCTCACATTCGGCAGATAATAGGAATGGCGAGATCTGCCTAACAAAACCTATTACCAATAACAGGTCGAAGAAGCAACATGGGGTTGAAAGTGAAGCTGCTGATGATAAATACCGTAATATTACCAATAATCCTGTATGCCTGCACTGCCTCATGCCAGTGCGCAGCAATACACAAAATACACAGATCCAGTCGTTAATGAACGTGTGGATCTGTGTATTTTGTACCGAAATATGTACCGAATAGGTACATATTCCAGGATCTAGATTTGAACATACACTACGTAGACGCATACATGAGAAAACACGCAGAGAAAACGTTTGACAGAATTCGAGCGCACGACAATCCAGCGCTAAGCGATCTACATAATGCACTAAACAGGGATGACCCCAGATTATGAGAGAGGGACAAACACAGGAGGCCAACGAAGCAGAACCAGAGACCACCCCCGAAAGTCGCTATCAGGCGGCTCCGGTAAGTATAAAAATGTTTCTAACATATAACTAAATCACTTCATTTCCAGGTTCAACGAGAAGCACTCGACCGTGATATCTTTTCAAAATAATAGTCTCTCGTTAGTTTTTGGGGATCCGCTCCGGAGAAGCGGTCCTCATCTTAACCGTGTGGAGAAGATTTCAACTCAGGGCACTCGTCCCGGGAGTGGGCATGGAAGGTCACATTTTGTCTTCAATCGAGTACCGCCTGCCCGGTACTGACGATGCCCAACAGGCTGAAACAGCTGTCTACCGGTGGCTCTTGAATTGGAAATGATCAGAATAATACTTATCTTTATCATAGTGAAAATCATACAATATGTTTGAAATCTGTTTTTCCGTTAGTCAGCTGTCGCCCCCATACGAACGACAACTCTCAGAAGTTGAAAAACTT
>NW_019293398.1:16204-36043 GCF_000500325.1 Leptinotarsa decemlineata | reverse complement strand
GGATAAAGTTAACGTTTTGCTTATTTTTGACAGATATCCCCTTTATTTTAAAAAACAAGTTCGGTTAATTGTCATCAATTCATGTATGCATAACAAACTCATCATAGAGTTTAACTTCTCTGATAAATTTGTACTTATACAGACGTTTTTAGAGAGAAATTAAAAATGTTCTATAAAAATTTTAACATTACTGGTGCAAAGTTTCAATCACTTGGCTAGTTTCTATATATACTGTCGCGGCATTGGCTAGGAAAATGCTTGGCTTTGTTCTGCGCAATCATAAATCTGATGGCTTGCACCCTGCTAGAGGAACTGACCATTCCACACTACTTGAAAGATTCGGTTTGCCTTCATTGGAGCAACGTAGAGTTCCATCAAGTATTGTTATGTAAATGATATGTCATCTTCTTTTCTTAATTCGATCATATTTGTGAATGTATTTTTCAATATGTCAATCTTTTGTTATATATTCAGTTTAAAAAGCCTTTATTTATACTGCATTATTATATTCTATATTGTCCTGTTAATGGATTCATCTGTTGGTCAATGAATTTTATTTTTCTTTTCTTCTTTCTTCTTTTCTTTTTATTCATAATGTTATCCAGACTGATACTGAAGAGGCAATAAGACAAGTGTCTCATCTCGTAACATCGATGTACGCCATTGGAGATGACAGTGACATTTTTTCTTTCCGTATAATTTATCTGTTTGTAGTACGAATTGAATGGAACGAAGTTTTCTTTGTTTAATTCAATGTTTATATGAAAGTAGTTGTTTCGAGGGAGTTTTTTCTTCCAGACGGCTTTTTCTTTAAGTTTTTAGAGGAATTACAGTTTTCATAACTAACGGAAGGATCCTGTGTGGTGACAGAAGAATTGGGAACGAACTGTTTGAGCTGATGAATATATTGAAATTTTCCACCAAAACTTACTTAAGGCCCTTACTATGTTGAAATTAACTGTAAATTCAAAAATGGAAAATTTTTGAGGTATTGGTATTGCCAGTTCAGCCTAACTGAGCTCAAAATATGAAACAAAATAGTGGAATCAGTGAAAGAATTTTAGAAATTCCTCAATTAACGTTTGGAGAATTTTCAGTATTTTAGCGAAGAGGAAAAGATCATTTATATACAGAAGAAATTGATATGGACCTAAAACTGATCCTTGGGGAGTACCCTAAGGATCAGTTTCGAATGTTTGGCAGCTGACGTCATCCTTTCTATTCGAGATTGTTATCATCAAATTGTACCGTTATCTTAGTCGTTTCTTGATCATGAGCAAGAAAGTGGTTAATGTGCTTGATTTTGAATAGAAATTCAACTATAAGTACTAGGAAGGGTTACCAAATCAAAAGCTCTGATTCGAACGCCACCTGAAGATGATTCTACACTGGGATAGAAGACTCTTCCAGCATACCAATAAAACATGGAATAAGGTTTATTCAGGAGTTTCAATAGGGGTTTGCATCCCCAACACTGACATGAATGAATTGAAATACTGAATGCTTACTCTTGCACATGAATTGTCACTAAATGAAAACATCAAATTGTCAAGGTTTTGATATCTTCTATCGTTTCTAATGATGGCTTTCATAGGAAATATAACAAGGTACGGGATCTTAATCTAGGGTTTAATGCACTGAACCTTTCAACTTCTGATCGAAATCCTATTTCCAGAAACTTTTGAGGAAACTCAGGGTTGTTGTTTTACACTCACACAAATAGACTGCTTTGATTCTAGAGATCCGGGATACTGGATGTTTCCAACAGTAGCCACCTCAGGCCTAGTTTTACAGCGTAGCCAGGATCTTCCAACATGATCTCGATTCCAAAATCATGTTCTTCTACAGCTACCTCCGTACGACGCCGAGTAATTTTCTGTGCTGCTATGGAAAGATAGGCATCAAAATGCCCACTGGACAAATCTTTGCTGAATCGTAATCGCCTTACCAGATAGTAGTCAGATCCAGATTCCGTATATATGAGACCGTTTCTATAAACTTCAAACTTTAATGGGAATATTAATTCTGCTGCTATTAACTCACAAAATTGCCATAAGTAGCATTTTTCATCATATCAGCAAAATATTCATCAGGTGTTACGTAGTTATCACCATTCATGTAGATCATAATTGAAAACTTGCTCCAGTCATTAACCACATATCTAACAATTTCTGAACGCACTTCCATCGCTCTATCTTGTGTTCCGTACATTAAATAAGATAGAGCACGAAACAAACACGCGGCGGCCACTCATCATCTGGTATATGTAACTCAGTGAAAGCACAACCATAACGCGTTTCAAAATACTACTAACGCCATCTGTTGTAAACATTTAGAACTAAAAATTATTTTATTCGTCTTAATTTATTCGTTCCATTAGGTACTGATAGGTTCAATCTAATACATTTACATCCTCCATCATCCCTTATTTTATCCCCTTAGGAGGGGAATTCATCAAAATCCTTTCTTAGGGGATGCCTACGTCATAGTAGCTTCATGCATGCAAAGTCTCAGCCCGATCGGTTTGAAATTGACAAAGTTTTATACAAACTTTCATCCACTAGTTTATCCCCTGGGGGTAGAATTGATCGAAAATCCTTTGTTAGCGGATGCCTACGTCATAACATCTATCTGCATGCCAAATTTCAGCCCGATCCGTCCAGTGGTTTGGGCTGAGCGTTGATAGATCACTATGTCAGTCAGTCAGTCATCTTTGAGTTGTGTCCAATTTACTTCTGTTTTTATGTCATAAGTGGTAATTATGTTTGTTTTAAGGTGGTTGACAATGTTTCATGATGAATTCCATTAGTTCGGACTTCCTTTCTTATGATGCACTGTTTGGAATCTTTGGTGTAGTAATGAATATTACTGGAGTTTAAAGAGAGGACATTTGCAGATCAATATCTTCCAATGATGTGGTGCTGTAGATTTTTCCAGGTTCTCTTGCAGCTGAAATAGCAAATGCGCCACTGGAATCAATGAAGTCGCCCCGGAGCGCCATTTAAATTTTGTTGTTAGATAATTTCATGATTTGTATTACTTTCTTCTTCAATATTTCCACAAGAACCATTTTCATGAATGAAATTTTCTATTATATTGGTTTTTTCAGGAATTTCAAATCATTTTATATCATATTAGAGAATGGAAGTCCTAACTAATGAAATTCAGTGGTTCTTATATTTTGATATTTTTGTTTTTATATGTTTTTCATACTTGTACGCTTTTCAAGATTTTGTGCTCTCATGATTTTGACGAGATGATTTTAACTTTCTACGATTTTGTCTGGCAGAACAAAGTATAATACAAAAATCATGATGACTCTACGATTAGTTAAAATTAACAATTTCAAAATATGATTTTATGTAATCCACTTTCAATTTAGTATGTATAAATAATTCAAAAGATGTAATTTTCCTCTATGGATGGTTCTCAAAGTTTACTTGAAATATCCACTACGTGTTCTCTGTCTGAAGCCAGGCACAAAGAAGACCCTTTGAAAATTTCATCCTTCACACATTTAATCGGTATCGGTTCAAAGTTCAAGTGATTCTCAGACCTGTTGAAATAGATAGATACACAAAGTACACCGATTCGAAGTACGACATTACTAAGAGTAGATACCTCTTTTTCAAATAATTGGTATCAATCTACAATTCAGTATCGGCAAAAAAAGTTTCTTTCAGTTCAGATGGTCTCTCAAACAAACAAATGGAAAGTGGAAAAATGTAAAGTACTAAGATAACTATACGAATATGAACATCATCATCTGGGTCAGATGACGTCGTAAGCCGGACGAAAATATTCTTGAAGCCGTATAACTTCAGCTGCCCAGAACTTTTGCTCTTATAGAGGTATGATGATAGTTAATTCACAGTTTTGTTGTATTTTAATAAAATCATAATAATTAACCTACAATAAAAAAATTAAAACCGCTCCATTGAACAAACAAGAGCATCTATAAGACACGAAACCTTGAATGAAGAGACTTATTTCATTTTGGGACACTGATAATTTCTAGCTTCTGACTTTCGAATCTTGCGTGTGTTTCTAGAAACGAAAATTTTATATAATCAAATAACACTATATTGTGAGATTCTCCCTGAATATTTCACAACACGAGTTCATGGAGTATGAACACACTATCTGCTATTAGCGGGTAATACGGAATATAGTTTATTTGAAAGAATGAAAGATTCCTGCGTGATTCACAAAATATATAACCAAAATTTGCCATGCACTGCGAAAACTATTGATCTATGCTATTATGAAGAGAAAAGATTCGATTTTCTGTACATTTGACTGTAATGGATGAACTCAAAAACTGAACGTGGATGAACGATTTATAAAAATCTTCATAGATAGATAGCTACTAACATGCACTATATTTCATTTTCAAAAAAAAGAAATATACGTAAATTGCTTTAATGTAACCTGAGCTCCTCATCCAGCTGAATAACTGAATAGATTCATAATCAAGTTTGATTATGTATATGTAAATTTCTCTTTGAATTATTCAAGTCGGCCTTACGTGGAGTAACGACGCGTATATAAAGCTGTTACTCAAACTAACGATAAAATTAATTGCACCCGTGCTAAGTCAGTATTAGCCGCTAGTATAATATAAATATACCTACTGGCGATTTTATATTTATTCAACTACGTTACTGTCAAAAAAGTTAGGGCAATTTGAAATAAATAATGACAGCGTACGCAGCACCCTCTAGGTGTTCCATGAAAATTAATACGAAATTATGATTTCCCACGTCAAAAAACCCTGGGAACCGAATTTCGTGCGAATGACTTATTTTTTGCAAGGGTTATTTTCAAAAAGCGAACAAAAAAATTTTATTTCAACACAAATCGTATCTCTAAAACGAAGCATTTTGGGACACAATAAATTAGAAAGTGCTACATTTCGGAGTTTGTAAAAAAACAATTAGGAGAAGTACTATGTTATTTATTAGGAAAATAAACATATAAAAATTGAACGGAACAACTATTACAACAACTGTTCAAAGTGACGACCCCCAACAGTAATACAAGCTTCTGCTCTCCTCATCTCGAAAACTGTCACCTCCAGCGTTGTTGAGGAGGTGTACCTTTTTCACTTGAAAAAGGTGTGTGAATTAGGTGTTTTCATGAATAGTACCAAAAGTTTACTGTCAAAAAAGTTAGGGCAATTTGAAATAAATAATGACAGCGTACGCAGCCCCCTCTAGATGTTACATGAAAATTAATATGAAATTATGATTTCCCACGTCAAAAAACCCTAAGTACCGAATTTCGTGCAAATTACTTATTTTTTGCAAGGGTTATTTTCAAAAAGCGAACAAAAAAATTTTATTTCAACACAAATCGTATCTCCAAAACGAAGCATTTTGGGACACAAGTTCATATAGACTTTTTTTTTAATTGTCTCAGGAATACGTCACTTGAATATTTTAACGTACTCATGTTACACCCTGTATATGATGAATAAGAGTGGTCCCAAGACACTCAAACCTCCACGACAAATTTCCAAAAAAAGTATAAAATGATATTGAATAAAACATGAATTACATTTTTCTGAAAATCTGATATTTCGAGTTCATTGTATTCGTTTGAAACTGCAATAACGTTGGCTACTAATACAAGTAATAAAAACATATACATTTTTATTTCTCATTATTCTCTAAATTATGTTGTGAAATTAATTCTTCTCATCTAAGGCCGGTAATATACTTCGCGATTTCCAAGCGGCTTTTTCCAGCGCGGTTTTCGATTGGTTTTTTATTTTTATGCCAACCTCTGCATTTAAATGAAACATGATAGCGTTTGCGATTTTTAACAGGGGTGCTTTCTAACAGCTGGCCAGTCGTCGGTTTACAAGTGATATTCGAAGAGCAAGGGCAACCAAGTAGAGGAAGAACCTAGGTAAACGAATGGAATCCGATAGTGTTTGCTATTTCTGAGCGGTTTTTCAGTTATGATTCGAGCATGGAAGTGGAAAATTTATTTCATAGCGTAAAAAATCACTCTTGTTTGGGGAACAGTTTTGTCAACAAGCTGGAAAGTGATAAAGCATGGAGGGTGCTAGGGGCACTCGTATAACAAAAAACGTTTTGTCCTGGTTCCTCTTTCGGTGTACGTTGTACCTCCTTGTGAAGCGTCTTTCAGCAATAATGCCTTCTGCTACCTAAGCGCAAAGGGGTACTACCATTGTGGTGTAATGGTGTAATATCGCAGCAGCAGGAGACTCCATAGTGGTTGTTTTGAAAGCGCGAATGATACTAGAGAACGACAAGGGAATATTCCGTCTTCAGTCAGAAATCCGGACTGCCAGGAAATCGCTCGGAAATCACAGACACATCACGTAATCACTGTAGCGCTACAGCGATTTTTACCGTTTGGAAACCGCGCTGGAAAAAACCGCTGAGAAATCGCAAAGTATGTTACCGTCCTAAGTGAAGCAAATATTGGAGTATAGAAGATGTTTCTAGTGTCTAGTGTTCTAGTTATGGAGATACTGGGCGGCATGTTTTTTTAATAAAAGACATTCAAATTGTAATGTTCATCATCGGTATGTGCTTGATTTGGTGAATAAGTTTTATGAAACTGATTCAGTGATAAATGAAAAAAATAATCCCAGAGTACTAAATGAAGCAGCTAAAATTAAAGATTTGGGAACATTTGCTGCAGAAGCCACGAGCTCCTAACGTTTAGTATCAGAACAGATGGGAATGTCACGCGAGACTGGAAGAAGAGCATTGAAAATCCAATGTCTAGTGAAAATCTAAGAAAAAATTTATTTTAGAATGCGTTACTTATGGATTTTCATCAAGTATCGGCCGATTCCATCATATATATTATTTTAATATCTCTCGCCTTATTAGACGTAACGCACTGTAACGTCCACTTCATTGTGTACTTGACTGTCCAAATACGCTTGTAGCCAGCATTCAAATATCGCAACGGATCATCGGAGAATTTTTGCCGAAGTTCTATCGACATCGGTAGCATGTTTCTTGCCCCTTCTCGAGCGGCAGGTAACATTGGATATTCCCAAGCTCTCAGCTACGACACGTTAGGTTTATGGTTACCAGTGGCGGAAGGAGTTATTTCCTTTCGGGCATAATTTACAACAGTATTCATAATCTTTCAAAAACGCTAGAGATGTTACATAAACGCCGTGGATAATTAATTTTTTAATTCTTTCACAAATGTTTTTACTTATTGTCAATTGGTGTTCAATTCTGCTTCCAATAGTACCCTGAGTTATTAATTTTTGAGAAGCATTTTCTGAAAAATGGCAGTCTGAACTTACACATGTCATTAGAATTGGCCTGTTCTCAGATCTGTTTAGAAATCTGTTTAAAATCTGTTTTTCCGTTAACCAGCTACGAACGACAACTCTCAGAAGTCGAAACTTGTACGAGCTTAGGGTTAACGAGGTCTTACGTTTTAACGTTTGATCAGATACATTATATTAATGAATTGACTCCTTTTAATAAAAATGGTTAGAAGAGTAGGTGGCACCGTTACAACTCTTGAATAACAGGAATGAATGTATTAAGCGTAGGATTTTTCTTTGTTGGTAATTTTCCTTTTACAAAATGAAATTCAGTTTGCGAGAAAGACATTTCAAACATAAAATCTACTTACGCTCATTTTATAAACTGTTCGAAATGTTGTCCATTTTGCTCTTAACAGTAATAAAATCGGTTTTTGAACTCCCCTTAAAGATTACGGTTCACTTCACTAGGAATTGACTGGCATGCTGCTGTAATTCGTGTCTCATGTTCTTCAATATAAGAAGGTTGTGCTTTACAAACAACGGTTTTAAGATGTCCTCCCAAATGAAAATCTAAGGGTGTTAAATCCGGTGATCCCGGAGACCATTCAACTGCTCGTCTTCAGCCAACCCATCTATTTGGAAATCTCCCGTTTAACCACTGTCGGACGAGAAGAAAATGATGAGATGGATCACCGTCCTGCTGGGCAGTGCAAAAGTTCATTACTTTCTGCATCCATTTGAGTTTCTAGCTCGTGAGTTATAAGAGGATCGAAAGTCTCTTCAAGCATCTCAAGGTATAAGTTGCCAGTCAAGTTTTCTTCCAGAAATAATGGACCAGAAATGGCTTTTCCAGGAATACCAACCCAATTATTAACTTTTTGCGAGTGTTGTGTATGCCCTTTCCGAAAAATTTGTTGGTTTTTGTCACTCCAATAGCAACAATTTTGTCTATTAACATTGCCATTCATATAAAAAATCCAATATCCATGTTTCCTATTTATTTGTATCAATAAAATAAACTAATATCTGGACAATTTTCAGTGAACCAGATTTTGAAATCATTGAATTCGACCAATTCAATCAAACTCTGAAAAAAAAACTATAGTTTTCAACACAAACATATGTATAAAGAAATTTATATGAATTGAAGTTGCATATATAGGAATAAGATTCCCTTTATGAAATGAATGGATTATCTGGAAACTGCAAAGTTTGGAAACTAGCATAATATTGAGGGTAATTGAATTGGAAATATTCACTTCGCAACCAGAAGAAAGGATACACTGTGAAGAAGCAAATGAGAAATAAAACACTAAAGACCTTATGCATGTATCGAAGTTGAAATGAAAACCGTTTTCATCTGGATTTTGAATCAGAGATCAAGTGAAGCCACAGACAATTCTTATTTGAAAGCATTATATGACATTTTTTAGAAAGTCGCCATCACTTTCATTCCAACCAGATATTACTGCAAACATACATCATTTTCATGTATTTCCGATATTTGTATTTATTTCAGTAGATATCTGAAAAAGTATAACGTTTCCACAGGTGGCAAAAATATCAAGCTGAGAAATGATTGCAATTATCTAAAAATCAGTAGTCTGGAACTGGAAACATTTTGAATCTCAGTCTTTACCAATCATGTGACAATGTGGGTATGCCAATCTGAAAACCGGCGAGTAAACCAGGTCGATTTGATCATTTAGTAGATTACATCCGCAATGCTTATACCTATAAATTTTCAAGGATTTCAAATAATGGAGTTTCTAACCCTTGTCTGCACAGTGCAAAATTTCCGTATCGTTCAGATTCGGGAACTTGTGGTTGCATTCCAAGGAATGGTTTGAAAACGCCGAATCATTTTTAACTAATCTGAAGGACCTTCCATGTTCAGCATATAGGCCAGGCGTACTATGTTGAAAAATAGTGATGTTTCAGAAAAATTCCTTACAGGGTAAACTCAACGGGAATGGGTTGGGAAGGTAGTCAGTAATGTTGGGGCAAGAATTCAACTGCTGCATGTTTGCAGGGGCGGAGGGGTGGATGTGAAAATGGGTGAAAAACGGTTTTTCGCGGTTTGCGGACAAAATAATTGTTTTAGAGAAAAAAGTTAAATGAGAAAGTTGTAGATGATAAGGAAGTTTTTCCTCAAAAAAATATAGTACGCCTGGCCTAATATCGTTTTGAGAAATTTTCGCCACATTGTCTAACTGTCCAACACTATTATACTCGGGACACTTGAGCTTATATGAATATCAATATATAATTCATACCAATTATTGGTCATGAAGTTTACTCAGATAATATTTTGATAACTTTGAAAACTATATTTTCTATTGCAATTAAATGACGTTTATTCAAAATAGTTAAACCAATTTTTTGAAGGAAGTGTTCAAGAAGCCAAGTTTCCAAATAGAATAGGTAAATTTTTTTATGTAAACGGTTTTATTGACAAAATAATAATAATGATGCATATAATGTAATAAAAACTGAAGAATTGTTTGGAAGGTCAAAGGTAGCAGTCATCACATCACTCTCTTCAGCAACCTACGTCCCATATAAATATGTGAATACCACGCCCAACTGAAAAAAGGTTGGTTGGGTAACAGGATCAATTTTTTCTTTAAAAAAATAATTGTTTTCTTGCCGGCGTTTCGAATTTAATTAAATTCTTCTTCAGGGCTCGAAAATTCTGTTAATAATATTACTTATTAATAACCATCAGACATATTAGATACATATTTTAAGGAAATAAAAAACATTGCAACAACCAAATTTCCCAGACAACGCCAACAAAAAACGACATGAAACTACGCCCAACGATTTCATTATGATTTTACCTGATCGATACAGTAGATGGCATAGATTGCTGAGAAGAGCGGTATGATAACTACTACCTAGGACTTTTTAATTTTTTGTACATCACCTACATCATTTTTTACACACATCTGGTTGAAAAAAATATTATTTTAGTTTCGAATTTGTAGCTTCTGATTTTGTTACTCAATTATTTTCATTCTGTTCAGTTCATTCAATACCTCAGTATTACAAGGTAATATTTAATCCGTCATTTTGTAGCTGCGGCCATCTTGAATTTGCATCTACTTTAAATTGTACTACTATTCTACTAGTCGAACCATATCCTATAAACAATAAATAGATCGGATTAGTCCAAGTTCACAAATTATATTGTGTCTGATGATTATGTAGGTACAATTAAAATAACAAACATAAATAATGGTTAAAAAAAGAGCACATTCTTGAATGTTATGAAACATCGAGTCAAAAACCGAATTTCAATCGGGTATTTCAGTGACGCATACTTCACCGCCTGTGAAAAATCACAAGACCATCACAAAGATAAAGCATGAGAAAGTCAGTACTGGAAGTCAATAACCACAAAAAAGTTCGAATTCACGGAGGAAGTAAAAGCTCTGTACGCCAGCAACGCAAAGTACGGAAATCGCATTTGGAAAATGCCAAAATTAGGTACTTTTTAGGTACCGAAGTCAAAAATTAGGTGCTCTGTAACTTACACTGCAACTCAATACTCAAAGTTGCGTTGCTAGCATTATGTGATGCTAGCAACACAATGAGAATAATAATAAAATAATGAATGTTAAGGGAACACTATCAGGTGCTAATTAAGTGCTAAACGGTGAGGATCGTGAAATGTTCTAATCAATAAACAAAAGCTTCAAATTTCGCTAAACAACAGATCTAAAAATCAGGTCCCACGCTCAGTTTATACCTCTATCAGGTATAAACTGAGCGTGGTAATAAAGTGCTAATTAGGTGCTTGCAAGAAATTAAGATCAAAACGACCGGGAATAAGCGAAAAAAAATTAGAGATACTTGATTTGAGAAAAAAAATTAACAATATGCCATAAAGTCTTAAGATACTCGTAAACTAATAGATAGACAATCAAGATAAAGTGCTAATTGAGTGGTAACTAGATATTCATAGTAAAATTAGATTCTTTAATGCCTATGGGGCTCATGGATCTGAAAATCACCATGACTGATGTACTGAGTTTTTATAGTACGTTATTTATTGAATAAGGGCAGTGCTCATTAGGTGGTAACTAAATAATAGTAAACCTAGATTCCATAATGCCTATGGGGCATTATGGAAAACCACTATGACTGATGGACTGAGTTCTTACAGTACGTTCCTCGATTAGTAAGGATATCAGAATAAAGTGCAAATTAGTTGCTCATTAGATATTTATAGTAGATCTAGGTTCCATAATTCATATGGGGCTTATGGACCCTATAACCACCATGAACCCGATAACCACCATTAAAAAAATGTTTAAAATATGTTTTTTTTCCGTTAGCCAGCTATCGCACCCCTACGAACGGTAACCCTCAGAAATCGAAACTTGTGCGAGCTAAGAACTAACGAGGTCTTACCTGAATATGAAATCTCGCCGAAAACTTCACTGCTCCACCTTATATCACAAAATAATCACTACCCAAACTCCCTGCTACCTTTATAGAAAGATTGTGTTCCGCACTGACGTTCACAATCTTAATATAAGATCGAAAGGTACTATAACACCACCAATCCATAAATCATCATTGTTTGAATTCTGTGGATTATCGAATCAAATGCTTTCGAAAAGTCCAGAAGGATGAGTACAGTTGTGTTATTTTCATCAATACCTTTGATAATAGCTGCGACTATCTAGAATTTTCAAAGTATACCACTATTCTACAAGCAAAGCCCTGCCATTTGATACCCATATTGAGGTAGTTGTGGAAAAATATGTACTCCGCCATTTTGTAGCTACGAACATCTTGAATTCACAATGATACAGAATGTATTCAATTGTTTTGTCATCAAAACTAAATGTGTGTATCAAATATCAGATCAATTCATCAACAAAAAGGGGTCAAACTTCAATTACTAAATTTTACCCAAACAAATAAATAGGTAGGTAGGTGTAAAGTGAGTAGGTGTAAACCCAGCTTCTCAACGAAGTCGATTAGTTTGTATGGTGAGTGGTCTTTCATGATATGTGAATGGGAAGGTCGTTAATGAAAATGAGGAAAATTAGAGGACCGACTACGCTTCGATGGGGTGTAACAATATCTATTTCAAATTCCTCCGATATGACGTCATCAATCTCAACAATGAACTACTACTCTGCTAGTCAAGCCCTGTCAGTTGATACCCATATTGAGGTAGTTGTGAAAAAACATTATAATAATAATAGTGAATAAAAGGTGAGAATTCAGTTTTCTTTCAACACCAGAAAGAGAGAAACCGGTCTTCCGGTTACTGACTAGTACCAAAGAACGAGAAGACAAGAGAAAAGCAAGAGAAAAAAAGAGAAAGAGAGAGAAGATAGGAAACTTTTTTATATTTCATTTTTCCTTTACAAGGGCAGTGATGCCTTTAGGTTATTGTACCGCTAGTTTGCATTACGACGCTGTGAGAATTCAATTTTTTTTGCCCCGAGTTGGGATATATTTTTAATTATTTTTCATTTTTGTAGTTCAGAGAAACAAGACCTACTGTAGTCGGCCATCTTGAACATATTCATGTGACCAACAATATTATATGAGAAACTACGTTTGGAAATTTCCTTTCTATGTCAAGAAATGGTGATAAAAAAGTTTCCCGAGTATTTACATCGTGTATATCTTTGCTAATTGGGAATATGTAGTTGACACCTATTGGGCATATTGAGCCATTAAAATTCTTTAATTTTATGGGAAATTCTTTGCCTGCTTTTCATGCCAAAAATTGGTCTCAATCAGCAGTTCTGGATTTTCTTAATACGTTAACTATCTACACCACCTAAACATGACCCAGCAATAAACAATATGCAATAGTTGAATTAGGAAAGCACTTATGAATCACATGGCATTTTTTTACATCTTGGCCTAAATAGTGTCTATATGGGTAAATCATCTTCAAGCTAGTGTTTCAACATGATACTAACCTCTTCTTCGAATCTCAATTTTTTATTCTGTATCAAACCCAAATTTTTGCACTCTCACTGAAAGATATTGTATCATTTTCCATCCTCAGTACAAGATCATAAGATATATCACTCACGATATTGTCATTACATAACAAAATGGCACATGACTTTTGACTCTTTATAGATTGTGAGTCGATATTGATTTCTCTGTTAGTTTGTATGACATTATCGAGTTCAAACTTTTTATATATCTGTGTGTCATTTGCATACATGTGATAGTTAGAGTGCTGCAGAGCCTAATGGAATGTTGCTGTAAAAAAGAAGTGGACCCAAAATAATACCCTGAGGAACACAGCATGATGAAGTATTAAGTTCGTAAGCATTTTGGTCAAGCTTCAAATAGTGAAGTTTAGATAGGAGAATTCTGTGGATTATCGAATCAAATGCTTTCGAAAAGTCCAGAAGGATGAGTAGTTACAGTTGCTTTATTTTCATCAATACCTTTGATAATAGCTGCGGCTATCTAGAATTCTCAAAGTATACTACTATTCTACAAGCAAAGCCCTGCCATTTGATACACATATTGAGGTAGTTGTGGAAAAATATGTACTCCGCCATTTTGTAGCTACGACCATCTTGAATTCACAATGATACAGAATGTATTCAATTGTTTTGTCATCAAAACTAAATGTGTGTACCAAATATCAGATCAATTCATCAACAAAAAGGGGTCAAACTTCAATTACTAAATTTTATCCAAACAAATAAATAGGTAGGTAGGTGTAAAGTGAGTAGGTGTAAACCCAGCTTCTCAACGAAGTCGATTAGTTTGTATGGTGAGTGGTCTTTCAGGTCAGATGGTAAGAGTACGGATCTGCCGAACTCAAAGAACCTGATTCGGTCCCCAGCGGGGCAGGCACAAAGTATATGCTCTGCTATTTCATCATTTTCCAGACAGAGGCGACAAAAACTGTCTTCCGACAGTCCAAGTCGCTGCAGATGATGATTCAAATGACAGTGACCTGTAGAAAGTCTGTTAGACATCGTATTTCATCCCTACTGTAGTCCAACAAATGTTTTGAATCAAGCTACGAAGGGTGAATGAACGCCTTGGAGTGAGCCAATCCTGGAAGATTCTGCCAGAAGTCCATGAATCTTCTAGCCATCCAGGTGTTCAGTATTTGTTTGGCAAAGCCCAAAGCGATGACAATGACAGGTTCTGGTTCAATTGAGCCGCTTGCATCACTCTCCTTTGCATTGGCTTCCAGGTCATTATGGTCTTCCTGTCGAGGAGAGTCGTTTTTGGCAGTTTGCTACCAATTTAGACATTGCTCGGTAGGAGCCAAGAGCTTCCAACGCCGCTTGACTGTCCGAGAATTTTTTTTATTGACTTGTGTGTGAGGTTGGCTTCTGCCAATCTCACACACTGTCCTGGGTCTGCGACTGAAAACATCTACACCAGAACCGAAAGGTTTTTTTGATCCATCTGTGAACCAAAAACTATCTGCTCTCAATATTTCCTTCTTCCGGAGGATCCAGTCCTCTCTATTCGGGAATAGTACTTTATAAGGCAATTCGTAGTTGACAGTTGGAGGCATAAAGTCAGAGGTCATTTCCATAATACTGTGACTTCCAGTGTCAACCAACAGTCTATTGCACTCTGCATTGAATTGATTTGTGCAATTGGCAATGTGCACAAGTCTGTATGCAGTCCATCTAGCCTGTCTCTCCAGAAAAATGTGGAGAGGAGGTAGCTCATTGGTCTGACAGTCATCACATGAATCCAATGGATTTTCTTGGGACCTAAACCCCAAGTTTCACCACAAATCCTTCGACATGTCCATAGAGACAGTCTGGCTTTGTGTAAAACTTTTTCCAAGTGAGCGCCAGGTGAGTCTTTTATCAAAGACAATGTCAAGATATTTCACCTTCGTTCCGAATGGAAAAACAAACAGGATTAGCTGAATAAAACCTTCTAAAATGTATTTCTTCTATAACTCAATGATATATCATTATTGAAGAAATATATTGAATTCATATTTCACTTATTCGTATTCATTGAGTTTTCAAATACTGATATTTGATTGGAATATTATTTTTCCACTTTGGTTCCAGCAAACATGTTTGAATCCAATAACCTAAATAACGGAGTGCGGTCCTGCTCATGAATTGGTTGATCTTGATAAAATTCAAACTCGCGTTTGATACATCGCTCAATTATTGGATATCTGCTTATTAATTAGTTTCCAAATTAGGATCCCCCATAATTCAAACACGAACCAGAATGATTAACTGGAATTATTATGTATATTATGTGTCACACCATCGATAGAAGGGGCTCAATAACAATTCCACGGATGATACAATCACTACTATTTCGAATGCGGAGAATGAAGGATTATGAATTGAATCAGTCGTATTGAGTTTGCGTTGACAATTATTAATTTTTGATATTATTTTTGTCCGATATCGTAACCGTATGAACTGGAGATACACATTTTTCTATATTTCTTGTTGATTGTTTCGATGCTACCGGTTGCCAGAATCCAGTTCGAAACAAATAATGGATTCTTTTGGCATGAAAGTGAAATCACTGCCCATTTTGATGCAAGATGGACAGAAATTCAAGAGAATTCACCATAGATCTTTTGCAACATCCGAGAACTCAGTCAGAATAAACATTTAGCCGTTGTCATCTCCAGTCAAAGAGACCTAATATTCTATTTGTGACTGATCTTGAAGAGCTATCAGCGCTAGTTCCCACCCATGAATACATTCTGTTCGGGGGAGACCTCAACATTGATCTTCTGAATCCATCATCTCAGGTATGTAAGAACCTGAATGGAATTTTAGAATCCTATGGATTGTTGGTGCTGTTGGTGAACCTACTCGTTACAGTGCGACACGAAGTTCTTTGATTGATCTTATAATATGTTCCGAAGTTTTAGATATCACCGACCGTGCTGTAGTTGATTGTTCCACTTTTTCCGATCATAATCTAGTGGCATGCAAAATTGGTACTGGACAGTCTAAAATTCTTGCCTTCATGCATTCAAACAGGGATTTCAAAAATTTCGATAATCTGGTAGATCTTACGAATGCCAATTTAGACTCAATTTATCAAATGAGAAATATATACACTCATTTTGATTATCCTAAAAACTTTTTATACCCATTCTCCTCTTAGAACTGTTCGAATTTCGAAAGAAAGGGCTCCATAGTTGACAGCAAACTTGAAGTTCATGATGAAACTGCGTGATGAAGCTTTTATCAGATTCAAAAAAAGCAAGCTCCCCTCCCAGTGGGATTATTACAAGCAAATGAGAAACCTCACAAACCGCACAATTAAGTTGGAAAAGAAGGCCTACTTGGAGTAACAGAAATGAATTTTGAAAGGATTAAGCTTTCTTAGGCATACATAAAAAATCCAATAGAACTATCCCTGAAGAGCTCACTAATGCCAATGATCTCCTTCTTTTATAATAGCTCTTCACTTATCTCGAATCCAGGTAATGATATCTTATCATTTCTTTCCAACAACTATTTCTTTGATGATCACAGTTTTGCTTTCCAATGAAATCCAATGCGGTTGGTGTCGATGATATCAGCATCAAAATGTTATTGCTTTGTTGCCCTTTTATCATTCCCCATGTCACACATATATTCAATATAAGAATCCAACAATCAGCATATCCCTCATTATGGAAGAATTCTCAAATTATCTCTTTATCAAAAATCGCAAATCCCCAGAGTATCAATGACCTTCGCCCAATAAAAAATCGTGCGCAGGGAAACTTGGTGCCCTGTAGAGAGAGCTAATAACACATTTTTCTTTGTTGAATATGAACGATATCCTTACCTGCTCAGAGTTGGGAGCAATATTAAGGTTTAATACGATAAGCTTATCGCCCACTCGTCCGGCACTATTTTCCTTGAAATCGAACAAACAGCACCTTCAGTATGCTGGTTGTCGTTGGACAAGTGGGCGATGCTACTACCTGTCGCCTTCAGGCGACGGACAGCGCCGCGCCGTGCTGTGCTGTGCCGGACAAGTGAGCGACAAGCTTTAGCGTTTAGGAACTGCTTCACAAAAATGGCAACACCCCCATCGTGGGTATCTCGATCGCGTCGGAATAACTGGTATCCGGGTAATGAGACTCCTCGGTTGCTGTAGCAGACAGCCATGTTTCGGATATGGTAACAATATCGTGTATATTGAACACCTTTTGCTTAAATTCTTGGTATTCACGTGACAAAATGTGAAGTTTGACATAAGAAGGCAATTTTACTTAAAATATTATAAAATATATGTTATATATCCCAATTATACAAAGATACAATTATTTGGGATCTTGATTTTTTGCAGCTCTCAACGGAATTGTCCTAAGTGTTTTTTGGCAACTTGTTGATCGGGAGTAGTAGGTGGGTATTTTCTTTTCAAGTTTGCCACAGATAGAGAAAACAACTCAGGGTTACTGGCAATCTCGTCAATAGTATATTTCGTATTGTTAACGAGTAAACGATTATTTCTGATGAAAGCTTTGATTCCGTTTTCCTTGTCTGTGTTCAGGTGTCCTCGCAAAGCCTTATGAGTGATTTGATCCTGTGGACTTGATAAATTGATCCTTTGGACTCAAATCACTTGCTACAAAAATCTGCGTTCCTTTCAATTTATTGATGTTGCGGGAGATTTCTAACTTTTTCCAGTAGGCCAATAATTCGATTTTGAGAATTTTCGCACCACTTTTAGCCGGAAAGTAATATATATTGTCGATGTGGTACAAACTGAGTTCTATGTCCAATAGGTTGCTCAGATAAGAGAGTGAATCCACTTGATCTTCTACTTGAAGACCAAATACGAGCAAGTTATTTCTGCGAAGTTGGTCGTCTAGTTGAGTTATTTTCCCGTCCAATATCGTTTTTTTCTTTAAAAGTGTAGATAATTTCTGATTGACGGTGGTGTAATAATTGCCATTATAAGGGAAATGGAAAAGGTTAATTTAATTCATTGAAAATAAGAATTCATTTTTGAACAGCATCTCTCTGCCGGGTCAGTTCAATATTTGGATAAGCATTTTCGCGATTACATTTTAACGGTCACATTGAGCCCAGTGGCTGAAAATGCTCTCATGATGACTGGAGGAATATAATATATGATTGTAAGACTTTGTCGGTTTTGCCGCCGCCATGTAAGTTAGAGTAACCCAAATTGCACCTAATAAGGTGATTCGATACGTTAAAGGTGGCAACGGTGGAATTATCTAGGATGCTAAAAAATTTAGAAAATTTTTAAATACTCCTTGTATACATCAATTGATAATTTTTGATACTAAGTGCAGTAATAGTCTGGAATAACATCTCAGGTATTACAGTAGAGAGATCGCTCTGTATGAATTCAAACGTTTCCTGAGATTTGTCGAATTTTTTATCAAGGTTTGACATCAACTTGAACACATCTGCCTGCGTGATATCATTAGTAGTAGGCATTTCCAAAGGAATCAAAAACAACCCACAACGTGAACGAGAAGCATAATTTCGGTTGACCCTGTGTTGATAAATAATGGAGTAATTATTATCGTTCAATAGACGATAAGAAGTCCCTTTGAATCAGATGTAACATTCTCCCTGTTTGCATTAAAAAAAATGTTGATTACGTCATCACGCCAACACTCGTGACGAAATGTCTCTCATATGTATATCATCAGATGGGCCGTCAAAAATTAAATTTGACGTGGATTTCTTTCAAACGACGTTTATTTTTCAAATATCTAGTTTATACCATACATTCGCATCGTACTGTATATGAATTCCATAAATTTGAATATATCTCCAAGAATGAATTTTCGAGTTCAATTAACTCGTCTGTCATACATCGTGCTGCGATATTCGAGACGAAACAATCCCATAATGCCACTCAGGAGTCCGTTTCAAGTATCTACAATAGCTTTATTTTGACATTTACATTTGAAGGATTTAATTAACAAACTTTGCAACCACCTGAATATGCCCCGAAGTGCAATATCATGAAAAGTGTTCCATTCCGGATGCATTTCTCCTCTCAGTCCTGTCATTTCAGGGACATTATTAGACTGCGACTTAATGGATTCTGCTTCACAAAGCTCGGACGATTAGCCCGAACATTCCACCGGATGACGGGTTACGAGGGTTACTTTGACTGAATTGGAATCACTGCTATTTCCTGTAATGGTCGCGCAGATAGTTGAGTTCAGTTGTACGAGGGTGATAAGTGTTGGAAACAGAAATCAAATCTGTTTCACTTCATATCTTCCTCACAGAGGGATAAAATGGAAGGTTGAGCGAATATTTAGAAAATATAGTTGCTTCATTTTTATAAACATAGAATGGTATATTATATATATGTGTGTCCAAGATAAGGATCCTAAGCATGGGAATCTCAGTACCTGTTGGAGATACAGCTTAGGTTAAATTAGGAAAAAGTTGTGTTCTTTAAAGCTTATTTACATGCCGTTTAGAAACTTGAAGAATTTTCATGGCCTGCTGAGATATTTGGGAAAAACGAGAATTTGACAATATCAATTTTATTTTTTTCTGACTTTATTTGAAAAGATATCAAAAAACGAATAACACTTTTTCATTGGCACTTTT
>NW_019293397.1:25219-36415 GCF_000500325.1 Leptinotarsa decemlineata | reverse complement strand
GGGGGCCGAGGGGTTAGGTGGGGTACCAAGAAGGCCTGAGCGGTGATGTGGAGTACTAAGGGGGGCCGATAGGTTAGGTGAAGTACCAAGGGGGCCGAGGGGCGGAGTTCCATGCTTGAATCGCTACGATACTCGTTCCATCCTGCGTCGATTTCGATGACGCTGATAGGTTACCCCCACTCCTGTTTGAACCAAAAATTGCAAAAAGTTTAGGTCCATAAGAAAATACATGGGATTTTGGGCCAGAAGTCTCTTTGTTACACTACTGAGGGCATATTTGTCATCGTAATCGAAAAAACATGACTGCCATACAGGATGTCTCATCGTTTAAGAAAAAAAAAACATGTACAGGGTGTCTCAAATACCTCAGCGTGAAAAATAACGGTATAATAGTAATGATGAATGAAAAAATTGGATCAAAGGAAAAACATGGTCACGGGTGTTGAAGAAAAAAAAACATAGATGCCATCGAAATATACTGGGTGTCTCAAATTAAGTCATTCAAGAAAGTCCAACGAAGCTCTATTGTTTTAACGTGTGATTCTTCAATATTTACGGGGTTCTATGGTTTTGCCGTGAGATTTTTCAATATGTACAGGATGTCTCATTCAAGAAAAAACATGATAGTTTAACGGGATTCTATTGTTTCAGCATGCGATTGTTCAATGTATGCAGGGTATCTCAAAATACGTCATTTAAGGAACAGAACAGTTTAACGGGGCTCTATCGTTCTGACGTGTGATTCTTCAATATTTACGGGGTTCTATGGTTTTGTCGTGGTATTCTTCAATATGTACAGGATGTCTCATTCAAGAAAAAACATGATAGTTCAACGGGGTTCTATTGTTTTAGCATGCAATTCATCAATGTGTACAGGGTGTCTCAAATACGTCATTTGAGGAACAGGGCAGTTTAACGAGGCTCTATCGTTTTGACGTGCGATGTGTACAGGGTGTCTCAAAATACGCCATTTGATAAAAAAAACATCGTTTCTGACTCAAAATCCAATGCTTTTTCTCATGAAGCTAAAGTTCAGTCATTATCAGACCTCGTAGCGGAACCTTGTGGAATACCCAACTCGAAGTAGATGTGACGTGTGTGAGAGTTATACGATGCAATATATATGTTTATATGAGTAAGAAGTGTATATGAAGTCAGCGTGGAGTGGAGAAAAAAACAAAGATTACAGTCAGAAGGGCACTAAACCACATTTTCGTTATTAATAGTCGGATCATCACGCATAGCACGCCAAATTAAAGGAGAGGAAATGCAGAATTCATCAACAAATAAAAAACAAAGATTGCTGTCAGAAGGGCACTATGCGACATATTCGTTAATAATAGTAGCATTGTCATGTACAGCGAGTCAAATGGAAGAAGAAGAAATGCAGGATACATCGACAGAGGAAAAACAAAGATTACGGTCAGAAGGGCACTAAGCGACATATTCGTTAATAATAGTAGCATTGTCATGTACAGCGCGTCAAATGGAAAAAGAAATGCAGAATACATCCACAGAGGAGAAAACGAAGATTACGGTTAGAAGGACACCAAGCCACATTTTCGTTAACCAAGTTTACATCATTAGGAGGAGTTAACCAGATAAAAATAAACATGCGATAAAACGTTCAGTTTTGTCTCGAAAAAACGCATTGAAAATTTTACAAAATTTCGATGCGTTAAAATAGCCAGTTTTGTCATTTGAATCGCATCGAAAAAAATGCATTTTCAAAACGGTCATTTCTTCTAAAAGCTCATATGATTTGCATTGTATCGCGCCACGGGAAATGAGGCAAAAATAACATGAGAATCGCTTCGAAAAAATGTCAAAAATTTAGCGCGATAAAGCATTCATTTATGCCGCGATTATCGCATAAAATATTTCGCAAAATTTCAATGCGTTGATACAATCAATTCAGGCACTCTAATCGCTTCGAAAAAAAGTTATTTTTGCCACACATTTTCCAAACAAATAACGCATGACAGGAAGATTGAAAATCGTTTATGGTATGAACTAGAACCGATTTTTCGGTTCCAATCAATTTTCGTCTGAAAATACAGACTATCAGCCAATAAAATTCATATCAAAATCACTATGCAAATTTAGTATTCGAAATATCGAAATCATTTTCTTCATATCATTATTTAGGATGTTTCGCTAATCAAATATTTTCAAAAAATAGGAATATCGTCTAACAGAAAGGCAGTACATTGTTTGTAATAGGAAACAGAACCCCCCTGAAGTTCTTCAGAGGTGTTATTGAGAGAAAATGTTCTTATGATATAGAGCAAGGAACTAATGTCAAGTTGTGTGAAGAAGGTATATGTTTCAGAGCACTTCATGTCATGTTTTATGAAACAGAGCGTCTTAGATTAAGGACATTTTTTATTGATAATTTTAACAGAAGAAACGTATACAAGGCATATCAAAATACTTTCGATGCCTGGTATTGGTATGCATAATACGCATACCAATACCAATGCATAATACGCGTAAACATTATGATATAGAGCAAGGAATTCATGTCAAGTTCATTGTGTGAAGAAGGTATATGACAACTGTTGAAGTTGACTGAGTATAAGAAATTCTGTACATTCCTCCAAGATGACAATTTGCAAAGTCCGTTTCCACATCACCCAGGAGATAGGACTGCGCATGCGTTATCCTTTTTCATTGTGGAAGTTTCCCCAGTAGGCATATCATAACCACAAAAAAAGTGTCTTTGAAGTTACTGCTTGTACACTAATACTTAAATTTTGTCATCGTAGGGGGAGTGTTCAGAAATACCTAATATCGAATTCACATCATGGCCAATGAGATTGGAAAAATGTTTTACATGTAGGCGTTTCCAGCATTTGAGAAGTAATAATTTTTTAGAAGATTCATCATTGCAGGAGTGAGCAGAAATAGTCAATATCAAATCATACATTTTATTTTAATGAATTTACAAAGTTATGATATATCCATTTCTTCGGCTATGCAATAATGCCCCCATGGTAAAGTTTCATCAGAATCGGGTATTAGATATCTTTTATCATCTTCAGGGGAAAGGGCGATCTTCTCCTGGACTATGGAGTGCACTTGATATTTATCAGAGCGAATTAGTCTCTGAGTGACACTCATACATTTCCAATTGTTGAGACATTCTTCATAATCATCAAACGTGATTGTCGTTTTCACAACCGATGTTTTAACTTCCTTTGCTTTCTTGGTGCTCCCCAAATTCTTCAATTCCATCGCAATTTCATCTTCATCATATTCCTCATCCAGCAATTTTTTTCTTTTCTCCTCATAATCACCCTCAGTTATCAGTACCTTCGTTGCATATAATTTAGAACGAAGTCCAACATAGTCCGTCATCGGTAAGCCATTGTTCTCGTCCTTCATCATACCCAGGAACTTTTTATTCACCAAAGGAACGTTGAACTGATTGTTGGATGGATAATACGAAGTATCGAAGCGTTGATGATAGTCTCGCTCCATTATCTCGTAGGGGTCTTGTCGCAGCTTGTATATGAGAGAATCGGTGTCGGTATACATAACGGTACAGCCGTCTCCGAAACGCTCCATCATATATCCATAGTGGAAGTCACAGATGGTTGTCTTTGCCAAATCCAAAATAGCCTGTCCTATATATATATAGGCTTGTTTAGGAAAATTTGCAGCTTATTAAGCTCAACAGCCACCAAGTTTTCATTGAATATGGTGCAAGATTTGAACTCAGGCTTAGCAATGTAGGCTCCTGCTCCATATCTACCACTCCATTCGGTGAGAAGTCTGATGTTAACCCCTTTTTCGAACGTTCTCCATAGTTTTACCGAAGACTGCATTGTTCATTAACTTGTATAAATTTTTTTCAAACTCATTTGATGCCTTTGTGCGTAACTCTGTATTTAAATCGATATAGGACTTCAGATGGACTTTGTCTAAATTTCAACACTCGATGGATTCTCTTCAATATCAATCCATGTGCTAAAGCCTGCTTCAATGCTCTGTAATGTATGATATATTTCTCCTTCGGTTGAAAAGTAGCCATCAACTTTGAAAGCTGTTTAGCTTTTACTGGAGGTTTTCTCGTCTTAGGACATATATGTTCCGGGCAAAATGGTAGATCTTTATGTTTGTCATGCAAATGCTGGGGATATTCCAAGTCCACTTCCAAAATGTATCCTTTATCGGCATCATCAGGAATTTGAGTGATATCTATGTTGGAATCTGTCCACTCAAAGCCTCCATATGGAAGATATTGGCTCATTGCCCACCCATACTGATTGTTGACATCATAGTACATCATGAATGTTGTTGGTTTGGAAGGATCGTAATTGTTGATGTACTTGTTATTTGCATGCGATCTCCTTTTTGAGCAAACTTGGCTGAGCCCCCCTCGTATTCCACGCTCAACAAAGAGGAACATATCAACATCGGTGAGAAGTTCCACCTTAATCCCTGTATACTTCAGCATAGCATCCCACGTGTAGCCGGGTAACGTGAAATAATGTGCAGGATCGAGTTTATGTGAGTTGAGGATGCAGGTTCTGAACATTTCGAAGACATCAGCTAGCAGGAGAATATCAGTCTTCATATATAAGTTCACATAATCACCTAGATTCTGACAGTTGAAGGTGGTCCATACATCCTGAAGCTCGTTGATAAAAACGTCGGGGGCAGAGCTCATTTTCCAGTTTATTATAGAACTTATTCTGAGATGGTAAAGCTGGTTCATCGAATCGACTAAACGAATCTATATATTCATATGGCAAAACTCCTTTCTTCGTTAAAAGTTTGAAGTGTTGCATAGGATCATCGGCAAACTGCGACTTCAGATCGGGGAACTCTGGAAGATACGATGCTAGTTTATCTAATGAAGAAGCCATGAAACGGAACGAGTCGATGAATCTGAATTGAATTGGTGTATCGTCAACGTGTTTTGTAAAGGAAATATACTTTTCTTTGGTATCGGGAGTAAATCAACCTTTCCAGCCATTCTTGTAGCAATGTCTCTAACGATGAAGTGTGCGTCATATCCACTCAAGTTATGAAAAACAACAGGAACAGTATGAGAGTCCTTATAGTTGATATTACACCCCTTATGAGCAGCTCCCCGATAGTTATTTCCGGAAATCAGATGGTTGTGATCTCGAACCTTCTCACATTCTGGGGTGAAAGGCTGCTTGCAAATATGACAGTGTGAAGTAAGTTTGAATTGTGCTTCTTGCATCCAGGTTATATTGATATTATAAGAACACCATGATACTGTAGCCATATCCTCAGCTAGTTGAGTCATCTCATCAGCAAACCACGTCATACAGTCTGGTCCACGATGGGATTTATAAAACGAGAGTGAATCATCATAGTAGCATTTCAAGTAGTAGCCAACTGCAGCAGGAATATGATGCTGAGGTTTCTTTTCATCTCCAGTGGGTTTCAAAACACTTCCCAAGTCGGCATAAACCATGAATGGGGCCCTTTCTTTGTTTTTGAAATTTTTAAATTTCAAAATATCTTTTCCAGGCTCTGGCATCTTTATGGCTGCTTCATTCATTTTCATACAATCGTCAATATGTCTATTCAATATATCTTGGGACTTAAAGTAATGCAGACATCGGTCACAAAAATATTTGCAATGTTCTTTATTACTCAATTGACTTGATACAAGTCTAGATAGGTTCTTGATCCAAACAAAGTGAAATTTCATTGGAACATCATTTCCTTTTTCATCATCTTCATTTCCTTTTTCATCATCTTCAAAATACTGCTCTTGCACCCAAAGAAGATTAACGTGTCTTTCCTTCTTATCCTTAGTTAAATATGTTGGAAGAGTTTCGAAAGATTGTTTATTTTTCTGAAGCATATAAATATTAATGGAAACGTTATTCTGCTTCTCAAAGTTGGGGATCTGCTTCAAAGTCATAGGGAACTGTATACCTCCCAGCTTCAATACCGTTGAATAGTGGGGATAAGATGAAGTATGATCAGCATTTTTCTGCACAAGATACAGAGCAGAAACGACAGCCCAGGCGAAGCAAGCTTGGTCATCATTCTTAACATTGATACAGGCATGCTTCTTTCGGATCTGAGTTGGCAACTCAATGTAGGAAGAGCCAATCTGAGGAGTAAACTTGTTGATGTTAACACCCAGATTAATCACTTTTTTCAGCGCCCAGCCGGAATCACGTTCTTGAAACTCCTTCAGATCGTTCATTATTGGCCCAATAATGTTATGTTGGAACTATTCATCCAGATTGGTGTATCGGTAAATTGGAGAGTTAGAGGTGGTGAAATACTTGTGATCTCGTAGTACTTGCGCCCCTTTCGCTATTTCAAATTCACCACAGAAAATCATATTAACTTTCACAAATTCATCCTTTTTGAGGGCATCATGAATGCGGCGTTTAAAAATAGCATTTGAGTCAATCAAAAAAGACCTTGGGTCCTTATGTTTAAGATTTGAGATTACGCCAGACTGGATTCGGCTACTGCAGGCTGAGTCAGTGTCATCCCAATGAATATGATTCCATGCTGTTTCATGTCGAGAAGAATGCCCTGCCCCCTTTCTCTGCATATCTTTGAATTCATTACGCATCGTTGTAATGTTCCTCAAACACGCTTCTAAATGTTGCTTCTCCCCCACAGAAGTTGCATTCTTCATTGCTTTGCGAATCCTCCTCATACCCTTGGTACACTCGTCAAGGCCCTCTTGAGCAATCTTATCATCAAAATTTGGGGTTATGAGCCCCAGAATGGTGGTAATATATCGCACAAGATCAGCAAACATTGACATGCTGTAATTACAAAAAAGTTAGGTGTTGAACGTTCAACGTTCTGAAGAAGACTAATGAATAGCGCAAAGCAACTGAATACATATCGCTAAACTACAGATTATACTGCTTGATATAAAAAGGGGGTGGGGAGGGGATAATTGATAGTTTATTTCATAAATAAAATCCGCATCATCCAGTTCATACCCAGCTATTATCGAAGATGGAAGCAATATTTTTCGGTCATCAAGCTGCTAAGAAAATTAGACAGTGGAATATTGAAAGTGATTTGATTCGACAGTGGTATTGCGATAAAACAATCTCTTGTTACATTATTCACGTCAACGATAAACCAATAGCATTTGCGCTGCTGTCAACCATGGATTTCGACCCTTTGGAAAAACATTCTAGCCTGAAAACTCTCAATTATATTCATACGTTGGAGGAGTACCGCAGAAACGGATATGCTACAAAACTTATCGCTCACATTAAGAATCACGAAGAATTTACGGCTTTTTGCAGTAATAAGGAATCTGAATTGTTATTTGAAAAATGTGGTTGTATATATTGGGGTATAATGATGTGTCTAATGTTTAGATATCCATAATAAAAAATATAAAAATATTTTTTTTCAATAACTTGACAAACATTTTAATATCATTCCTATGAAATCACACCCTAAGAATATAAACCTATAGATAAGGAGATTCATTGAAGCAATGCCTTGCAGAATGATAATTATGATGGAAAATTAATATTTTCGCATTTTTCATGTAACTCCTTCTTGAGTGGGCTATGAGATATAATAATTGACTTGAATTTATATGGTGATGTAATTCAATGCTCGTAGGTGGGAGTGGTTTTCTCCTAACGATATTCAGACTTTGTCGAGATTAAACGGCCAATGACTACCCTCAACGAGCGCGGATAGTTTGGTGTTGCTCAGTTACGCTTTGCGCAGTATGACTTAGTTCGGCGTACTATGTATCAGTTTCGCTAAGCGCATTTGGTCAAGTATGTGGCGGTTACGCATATATAGACTTGTTCAATGAAAATAATTCAATTGCAGTCAATTTGCCAGATAACACGACATTCAAAATGCGCGGCGAAGGAACCAGTTCCCCAACAAAAGGGGATTTCAGAACAGCAAAGAACGATCGAATCTGATATATATGGGCTCCGTTTCGAAAATGGATATGTTATTGGCAATACCCCTGTACACTATGAAAACGATGAACTTGTTATAAAAAACGAATATTTCAATCTTACGCAAGGACTACTTCAACTATTATTGAAACGTCTTCCTCGATATTATACAGCTAAAGACTTGATTGTATACAAAAATATTTTCAGAATCACCAATGCCCACAAACAAAGATATAAATCCAATGGACCAGTGAACGCCAACCGCTCATGGAAGTATCGAAACATCATTTCATTATTGTTTCCACCAAAAAGAAGAAGGAATACTCAACGCAAAACCCACAGTGAGCAGCGCATAAAGAATACTAATATAAAAGCTCACAGTTATGTTGATGACGTAGAACAACAGGGTAATTCGAAGTCAAGTAGTTCCAAAAGAGAAAATGAAATAATCGTAACTCATAGACTATGTAGAGGCCCTCTTGTATTCAATACATATTGAATATCGCTCATTTAAAATGTGTTTTATTCCAATCATAGTTTTTACCAACAACCTCTTTTCAAATAATGAGGATGCATAGCGGAAAACGTTTTACTTTTCTCAACATTTGTGAATGCACACTCACCAACCTCTTTTTTTAATCAGATATAAAAATCATTGATCAACGTTGTATGTTAACATAATTATTCAAAACTCATTAGGGAATGCTATTTCAAATCGCTAGTTGATATTCAGTACAATTAGTCCTAATAGATGTACACAATGAGGGATTGCACGTTGAAAACTGAGGTCTTCGTCACCTTATATTATCATTTCATTGTATTATATTTTGAAACACCTTGTATAATATTTCTTTTAACAAACGTCAATGAAACATCCTGTATACACTTTTTTAAAAGGTCATGCTATATATTTTTCACTTCAATGCGACATCCTAGATAATTTTTAGTTAAACAAACAAAAATATTGTATGAAAGATTGAACTCTTTGCGTACTAAACGATAAAAAATTAATCGAAACACGATTTTATATGAATGGAATTCAGCAATAAAAATTTTCGAACGAAGCAGAGAGAAAATGGTGCATTGAAACACGACTTTGGTGTAGTTACGCATATAGACTTGTTGGAGTGAAAATAATTCAATAAAAATGTTTGAACTGAACAATGAAAAATGTTGTATTGAAATACAACCTCATATGGATAGTATCATGCCCAAATTTCGAGGTTTTCAAAATTGCCTTGAATAATCGTTAGCTAAAAGGATGTGTATATATATAAACAATTAGAAAAAATAGAGTTCTTTGATAAACTTCAAGTAACAATTTCTCTGGATGAAAATCATTGACGTTTATCAGGGAAAGGTGGATGAAAACCATTGTTTATACCTGACTTTTATCAGGAAAAGGTAGGTTCTTCTAACACATTCAAAAAGAAGAAACTTGAAGTTTACGAATTTACCAAATGGATTTGTGAAACAGGTTTTGTCGTTGCTGTGTAAAAGTAGTGAATATGAAAGTTCTTGATGACAAAATGAAACAGTTGTCTCATGGATACTAAGAGTAATAATGTCTTAATTCTGACTTTTCAAATTGCAAAAGTTACACGAAAAATATATTGAAAATGTTTGAGAAGATACGGAAATTACTCGTCATGATGCTGTATTTTCATATCGATTACCGCATATTGCCTTTGCATCACTTGAAAAAAAGATGAACAGCTTCTTGGAAAAATTGTTACGGACACTCTTCGGAACTAAATAGCGATAAAAATTATTTCATAAACACATGAAAAATATTTTCAATGTTCCTTTCCTCTGTTGAATTTTTCATAAATATTTGTGCTTTTACATTTTAACTTTTTCACTTCCCACTCCTCAGTTACAGTCCCCCATTATTTTGGTTAATTAATCGTCAGAGTACACAGTTTCAAACTTTATCAAAGACTTCATCAGAGTTTCAACATGTTTGTTATTTCTTCATCATCAGCACACACCGTTTCAAATTCCATTTGAGTCTTCATCAAAGTTGTAACGTTTCGGTTACTTGTTCAATTATCAAGGAACCTCCCCGATTTTTTTATTTGTATCTTTTATCCCTTTTCAGTCACTATCAAAAGTTATAACCTAATATTTCCAAATATACTATGCAAGAAACCTCCCTGGTTTTTTTATTTGTATCTTTTATCCCTTTTCAGTCACTATCAAAAGTTATAACCTAATATTTCCAAATATACTATGGGGCACACTACAATTCACCTATGCAATTTATTCTTGCTGCATATGAAAATGAAATAATTCATACTATAAAATATTCATGAAACTGATCCTTTGGGTATACCGCACTTGTAATTTATGAAAAATATTATGAAAACTGGCACATCACAATTCACCGATGTAATTGAACCTTGAGGCATATCAAAATGCTATAATTTATACTATAAAAATGTTTATTGTATAAGTTTACAATTCTAAATATAGCGTATGCATCTCATCTGAGTGCGATTATAATATTTTCAAGTTCGAATATGATTCAATACATGCATTTTATCAGTTATAGCCGGGTAATGTTTGCGGTCAATGATGGCGAAAAAATATACGTTTGTTTCTGAACTTTATCATGAAAACAGTTTTGCTCATGAGCGTTCATAATACTTTGTTATCATAGATTTTTTCAAATTTAATGATAATAACATTTCTAATTCTCATCTTTACCTACAACATACGCCTATTATGGTGAATACTCATGATAATTCTATAAAGATCAAATTCCATTTGGTATGGCGAAAAAATATACGTGTTTCTGAACTTTATAGTGAAAACACTTTTCATCGTGATCATTCATAATACGTAATTTTCATAGAGTTTTTTCAAATAAACAAAACTTCTTTTGTGATAGTGAACAAATTTTTTTACTCTCATATACACTTATTATGGCGTGTTGATATTATGGCGAATACTCGTCGGAAAACAATTACTTTCTCAGCTATTACCACGACGAGAATTGAATCTATCGAATTCAATTTCAGTCTCGTCATCGTCATTAATGGGTGGAGCCTCATAATCGTTCAATTTTGGAAAATATTTGTCTTGAATTAATAACAAATTAACATGTCTGTCTCGTTTTGTTGTCGTGAGTCTGGCAGGTACTACTACAAAAAATGATTTTTCCTTTGCTTGATTCAATTCCAAAGAGTAAACGTAAGTAATACCAAACAAGTTTCCATTTCCAAGGACACCACGAACATGGAGCTGTTTCAACGAGATGTAAACGAGATTCTTCAGTGTCACCAATTTC
>NW_019293397.1:0-24951 GCF_000500325.1 Leptinotarsa decemlineata | reverse complement strand
AACAAAGTCTCCTATTTTTCTTGTTTGCTCCAACAAAGTGTCGTGACATTTCACGTACATTTGTCTGCGACGGAAAAATATGTGTTCACACAAAAACATTTGAGCATACATTGGAGACTGTAGCTGAGTTGTGTAAGCAATAGACATTTTGCCACGATTTTTTCTAATATTTATTCAATTATCAAATCAGTTTTCAACAATGCCAGGCTGAAGTTTGATGAACAATTTTTCAAACTGCTATCTGTATATGAAAGTTATAAATGTACCTTAAATTCAATGAAATTTTCTTCTCTGATGTATTAGAACAGTAAAACTCCCTGCACTGTATAATCATTCGTTGTTAAATGAGTACCCAACTAATGACTCATAGCTATAACCTTCAACGTGATAAAAAATTACTTCGAAAAATGTTTCAAATATATGACTTTAATCAGTATACAAACAACAGCCCAATTCATTGAGACAAAATATTTAAACTGCTACAATTCTAAATATAGCGTATGCATCTCATCTGAGTGCGATTATAATATTTTCAAGTTCGAATATGATTCAATACATACATTTTATCAGTTATAACCGGATAATGTTTGCAGTCAATGATGGCGAAAAAATATACGTTTGTTTCTAAACTTTATCATGAAAACATTTTTGCTCATGAGCGTTCATAATACTTTGTTTTCATAAATTTTTTTTCAAATAAACAAAACTTGTTTTGTAATAATAATAACATTTCTAATTCTCATATATACCTACAACATACGCTTATTATGGTAAATACTCATCAGAAAACAACTACTTTTTCGGCTATCACCACGACGAGAATTGAATCAATCAATTTTCAAAACATTCTGTAGTGGAATAGGGCAAACATTTTTTTACAATTTTCGTATTGTAATTGTTGGAGAATGTTACAACTTGTATTTTTTCCATAAATTTGGTTGTGAAATTAGTTATGAAATTAGTTGTAGCTTTTATATTTTTTTCCACATCATAAATCTTGTACTATAATATTGGATCTCCTAGTGAGAAACATTTAACAAGTATCTACGGAAATTTATTTCACTATTCCTCAACTCCTTATTTTATAGTGGAATTTTAAAAAACGTTTTACAAGTCTTGTTGATTTCTACACCAAATAATTTTGTATGTTGTTTTTTGTTGTTACTTTTCAACTACTATCTTCACTTGGAACATTTAAATTGTTACTTGTTACAACTATGTGGTTTTCATATCCAATCAGAAGGTTGGTCTCATTATTATGAAAAATTCTACCACTTCATCACTACCTCCATAATTATGATAATAGTTTGACTCCTCTCTCGTAAAATGTTCACCATAGTATTTGTAGTATATCAATTCGTTTTTATGTAGATGACCTAATAACCGTGACAATTATCCGCCTCATACTTCCCAATATCATATTTCATTCTCGACTCTAGTGACTCATAGGTGGCGCCAGTGTGGTGTACTCGCGACGATGCATCTGGGTCACGTGACAATTTGGAGCGCTCTGATTGGACTCTGCCGTACGCGTGACCTTGAAAGGAACCAAAAACGCCAGAATGGACCTTAGCCGTTTTCCCATGTTAATCTCCATAAGAAAACTTTTAGAACTCTTGCAGCCTATTTACTCATATTCCATTTTTTGCACCTTGTGTGAGAGCAGGCATCATATGGAGTTCCCATTTCCTGAACGGTATGAGAATAGGAGTGTCGGCTTGAATAGCTTTCAAAAGTTGCAATTTGATTTGATCATGAGGGAAGAATCGTTTAAATTTCATTTCGATATTTTCAATGTTCAGCTTAACTTCCGTCTTTGGCGTACCAGCAGTCTCATCTATTTTGAAACAGTTGTTATCATCTCCAACTCGTACTAATCGGATGGTGTATTCACCATAGGAAACATAGTGATAATCATTGAACATATTCAAGAAATGATTGATAGGTATAAGTATGTTGAACGTTAAAGATGTAGTTTGAATGATGCCAAAGCTGTTTGGGTATGTCCATCCTGAGATGGCCAAGTGCTTGATATCTTCATCGGTGTAGGTGAGGAAGCCTCTGACAGTACTAACAATTCCAACTTCACGAACTGCTTCCAATTCTTTACCATTCTGCTTATAGGTGGCAGATTGAAACATGAAACCACCAGCATTGATTACGAAGGTTACCAGACCATTTCCTTCAAATCTCTCAACTTTTCCGCTGATGAATAGCAGGCTATCGTACAAAGCATCATAGGCATCGGAATGGTTAATGTTGATTTCAATGACATCATTGTTGCGAAAAGATTTGACATACGGGTAGTAGGTCCGCCATTCTACCTTTTGTATGGACTCATCGTTTTGCGGTTTTCGGAAAATGTTGAATACTTGATTGGACAACATGATAACCCAGAGATTTCAGGAATAATTTATCCTCCGTTGACAGCTGTTGATGCTGTTTGAAAGTCTTAGTGAAAACTGACATGGGGCTGGGTGATGAGATAGTTAACACCATACTTCCGCTTCAAATCCAAACGAACTATCATTTCTTCGTTTCTGAAATTGACGAGCCTAGAATTTTGGTCAAGAACTCGCAATGTAATGTTGTTTATTTCGTTCGTATGAGAAATGAGTAGATAAATAAGATGATTGGGTGTTTAGTCAACTGTGTAATCAGGATCGACATCGACGAAAATTCGTATATCGTATGAGATGGTGTGTCGTTATAGAAGGCTCCAAACGTAATATTGCTATATATGTGTATGGAGCGTACTTTAATGATATCCACAGGTAAATCGGATGCGGGATGCAAGTTGGGTTTGAGAAGAGTAGACGAAAACCCCAGTATGTGAGCCAATCTATTTGCAGGTCGGAAATCAATCGAGTGTGTCAAACAAAATATTTCGCTTTACAGCTTAATATTGTTTGGTTTGAGATAGAAAAATTCCTGGGGATTTTGCTTGTACGTTTCAGGCACAATATATTTGCTCATTAAAGCTTCAATGCCACCAATTTCGTGAGATCCAGAAGGGAATCGATACTTTTTTGTTCAGTTTTGTCATCGTTTTCGTGATAATAGAATTTCGTGCTTTCTTCAATGTTCGGTATACTGTTGTACGAATGGAAACTGAGCAAAGCCAAACTGTATCCTGAATCGGAATCCAATCGAATGGGTGGATTGAAATCGATGGAAAGTATCGAAGAACGATTCGTTAGAGTTGATATCATAGACATGACTGATACATTTCCCACTTGTACACACCTTAAATAATGGATTGAAAACAACAACAATATTTTGAATAATTCATTCCTACAATATTTACATTCTCTTTGTGAGCTAACAGGACCGTAATACATTGCATTTCGTAGCGATGACGCAGTTGACACCACCTCATGTCGATAATGGATGAAACATGGTAAACGAATCTGCAAAGCGAATCGATGTTGGTGGTCCTTTGGTAATCTATGCCAAATATCCAATAATTCCCAAGGTTCAGCATTCTTGATCAAATAGTCAACCAATAAAGTTTTCAATTCAGCATCGGGTAAATTCCGTATTCCTCTGAGGGTTTCTGCAGAAATTATGAAGTAGAAACTGAAGGCACAGATGTCCGCAATCAATTACTCTGGTCAAAATTTTGATACCGATCATTGCTATATGTAATCGTTATACCCCTTTCAAAATATCGCACCAATTCCATCGGAGGTTTGAGATTACCAAAACTATCAAAATATTATACAGCATTGCCGTTTTTAATGTGAGCTACCCAATGAGTGCCTTTATTCAATCGAGAGTCCAAGTTCAATACAGCACATTCTCGCGGCCAAGGACCACAAGTTGGCAATGCATCACTCATGAAGACTCCACGAAAATGTGGTATTTTCAATAGATAGACACACTTCTGAATTTCCGAATCATATAATGCTCTATGAGCATTTCCAAGTAAAGGCCTCGTCTTTGCGTTGATGTTGTTTTTTTAGAAACAGGCCAAATCCCCGAGGTGTTTTGCGCAGGTACACACCGGAACCCGAATGTTTCATAGCTCTATTGTGACGTTGATCTTCTTCGAGTTTCTTTTTGGCATTTTTTGCATCTATCACTGTTTTTGCGATGGCGCTCGCTCCACCTACCAATGAACCCAAAGCTAAAAGTCCTGCAAATATGGGTATTAGTGATAGGATTTCTCCAGATTTTGCTTCGAATGGAATAACTCGCGGTTATTACGTCCTCCAGCTTTATGGACAGCCATTTTGCCGCCTTTAGAGCCGATGCCGCAGATTTCTTCACGTCATTTGTCTTATGCTTCCAGTTTTTGATTATATTTTGCAAAATGCTGCGTCGAAATGATTTCACACCCATTTCTAATTTCCGTTTGGACTTCATTACTCCGGTGACGAATAGAGCGCTCGCCTTCTCGCCAAGTGTTGCGTCTTTAGATTTCACTTTAGATTTCACATCGAGCTTTATCAGCTCGATGTCTAGCTTCAAGAGACGTATCTTGCGAATATTCCAAGTCGTCTTGTTCACAAGCCGAGTTTAGTGAAATAATACCAGGATCGCCTCGTGCAAGACGTTCTTGTAGTTTCGTACCAGGACCGCAATACTGATAGCCAGGTAAGTGTTATTCGAATGGTAGCTTATTGATTAGTGTATTGACGATACCTTCTCCGTGATAAGTCAACATTTGGAATAATGGATGTCAATGTGCACGCTACATATTTAAGTGAATCTACCAATCATCGATCAGAACATGGAAGTCGTTCCACAAAACAATACATTACCCATAGACAGCTTGGACTATTTGGATGATGGCGTCAAGTATCGAAATAAACATGGCAAGTTGTTGCCCAATTCGTTTCCCGCCATCATATGTGGTCCGTCAGGGTGTAGAAAAGCCAACACAGCATTATGGATATTATTTCGTCCGAATGGAGCCAAATTTGAAAATGTCTACGTGTACTCAAAGTCATTGTATCAACCCAATTATCAGCTGCTTCGAGAGATATTGCAAAAAAACCAAAGTCGGTTATTTTCCATTTCGAGAGAACGAAGAAATTCTTAATCCATAGGCGGCCAAACGGAATTCCATATTCATATTCGATGATGTAGCCTGCGACGGTCAGCAGAAAATTTGCGAATACTATTCCATGTGCCGACATAAGGACATTGATGCCATCTATCTGTGTCAGACGTATTCCAAGCAAAACAAAATGAATTTGAAACATGTATTCGATGAACAAGTATCTCCAGACATGTCTTTTGATGAATTCAAGAGGATGTGTGCCAAATGTTGGCGCGACAAGTATGGAACTTTTATCATTGTCAATGAATGTGATTTGAATGCGGGGCGATATCGAAAATGTTTCGAAACGTACATAAGTGTATGTGAATAGAGATGGAAACGTTATTTGTCAATATGAAACCACTCAGTAAAGAAGTCGATGTTGTGCGCATGAACAGAATTAACGAAGTTTCAAAAAGTATAGGGAAAAAGTATCTAGCTGTCTAGAGTCTGAATCGTTGCAAAAATTTCTTCAATCTATATCGAAACCACTGAAGGATATAGCTGAAATCTCTAAAAATCGGTAGACCATTTGAAACAACGTTTTGTGTTACCAAGAAGGAAGAGAAATAGAAAATGAAGGAGGAGTCATTCGATCAATATCGATCATTTGATGAAACACAATTCTTACCACTTGAAAATGTTGCTGAAACGGGAAAGGATTATGATAAGGTATTCCACGAGTCACCTTCATCATCACCATCAATGGAAAATATTTCAGAGGAGAGTATGATGGAGTACCTGGAGCAATATTCACCCATATCGCACAAATATGTCATCCAACATTGAGCTAGAGACGATTCAATTGATAAAATATACGGACCAGTTTATGACGAGTCCTCTTCAAAATGGATTATCGGTAGAAAGTATATTGACTTCAATGAACGTGGAGATATCACAACTGAAGGACTCTCTTTCAAAGGAACTCCAGGACTATATAATTTACCATAAGTAGTCAGTGGCTTGCTACATACACCTGATGGTGACATTGATTTCGATAATTTGAAATTGTGTAATGTGAAGAGACCTACGTATCAGATGCAGTCAACAAACGTGGATGAAGTTGAGAAAAAACTCACTTCTTCCATAAGAAGAAATATGACCAACTCTGATTGGAAAATGATTGAGCTCAAGGAAAAAATGCGCAGTGATATGCAACATTTGAAAAATGACGTCAACACACTCATCAAGAATGAGGTTAATAAGTTGAATATTGACCTCGATAAAAAATTCAAGCAGTCAACGCCAACATTTTGCAAACGACTCAACCTGCTACGGAACAATTCCAAAAGTTGCATGAAAAATTCAACCGTCAATATGAAATCGATATCGAACGTATCGGCAACGATTGAAAGAACTCACCAGTTTGGTTCACGAAAAGAATGCCAACATTTTGCAATCTATGCAGCAAACTGATATTTTGACCAAGAAAATGGATAGAGAATTGAAAGAATTTAGATCAAACGTCGAATCGCAAATATCTACATCAGGTCTGAATGTTGAAAATTTGGAGCTCGACATCAAAAAAAAGAAAGAAAGAAAGAAAAAATCGACGGAACCTAACTCCAATGTAATAAATTGAATGATTTCACGGCATTCTGCACAGTTATGGACTCCAAAGACAAGATTCAACTCATCCGTGAACTGCATAAACCAAGTAGAAAAATTTTTCTCGACGCCGTATCATTATCAAGGGACTGGATGATTGATGGCAGATGGTTTTGGCTGGGATGGGATCGATCGCTCACCAAAATCGGAATTTGAAACTCATTCTAGTCGTCATCGATTGTTTTTCGAAATTCGTGTGAACTCGACCGCTGAAATCGAAAACGGGCGAAAAAATTACCAAAACATTTTCTGATATTTTGGAACATACGAAACGTTGTCCAAAAAATCTACAAACCGATCAAGAGACAAAATTTTACAATAATAAGTTTCAAATTTTGATGAAAAAACACGGAATAAATCACTACAATACGTACAGCATCACAAAGACTTATAGGACGTTGAAAGAAAAACTTTTCTATTATTTCAGTTTGAATGGCAAATGATTGAATGTCTTGCCTGAAATCACAAAATCCTACAATGATACGTGACACTCGAAGACGGGCATACAACCCTCGAAAATCAACGAACCAACGAAAAACAAATTCTCAAATCGATATACACACATTTGCAAATAGCCGGACCGAGAAAATTCAAAGTCGGCGATGTTGTGTGAATCAGTAAGGCAAAACACGTTTTCGACAAGTGCTACACGCCCAATTGGACTACGGAATTATTCGAAATTATCTAAGTCAACATTACAAATCCCGCCACCTTCATGCTGGAAGATATGCAGGGTGCACCTTTTAGGGGTGCTTTCTATGGGGAAGAATTACAAAAAACTGTAAATCCTGATATATATCTCGTGGAAAAGTGCTGAAGAGGAAAGGTAAAAAACTTTACGTCAAATGGTTGGGCTCGGATAACAAACATAACAGTTGGGTCGAACCAGTTTGTATAGAATCTTATGGAAAACAAGAACACTCACATTGTATCGGAAGGGGCCTTTTGTGAACAAATATTTGAGTGTTCACTATAAGAGCGCATGCAAACACCGATAGATATTCAGTTCGAAAAAAATGTCTCTCGACAGTGGTTATGGTAGTGAATTTGATGTAATATGTGACAGTGATTGTGGAGATTACAATGAAATTCAAAGTGCAATCGATAGAGCGAAACGAACACCAATTGCTATTGATGACCTTTCCCATGTCATCTCATGAAATTTGATGCGGCTTAAGTCCATCCAGAGACTTTAGTCCATGCATCATATTGAAGCAACAATTCTCCGTTCGTTCCATCAATTCAACAACTTATGAATGGGCGACCCTAATTGACATCCTGCAACAAGTGAAGGAAAATTTCTTCGATTCACAAATCGATGACTATGTAGACGAGTTTGATCCAATCACAACACGTTGCGGGGATTACATTAACGTCACACTGTACATCGAAAGTGATACCAAACAAGTTTCCATTTCCAAGGATACCACGAACATGGAGCTATTTCAAAAAGATGTAAACGATGTCCTGAACATCCATATAGGCGTGCTGTCTGATCGTATTACTATGCTGGATTCCATTAACTTTTGCGACTATTATCGAGGTGTTTTCAAAATTATTTAATCATGGTTACGTGAAAATAAAACCAATTTGACTTTGAAAGAAATTATCGAAGGTTTTTGTCAAGCCTCATCTTTAGATAGTATGTTGACTAATGCTTTACATGAATATTCATCTCATTATAAACAAAAACTAGTGCATGATTTATGTTATAAATGAAAAGAATAGTATTCAACCTTATTTTCGCTCAACAATCCTGCCCTGTTAGTTCACCTCAATTGTAAACATAATCACCTTTTCCAAGAAAATACTTTATATTATACAAAAATATTTCAATGAAACACAGAAAATGATTTTGGTTTTTTCATTCTTCATTCAAAATGCCCTCCTCAAAATACAACATCAAAAAACTACACATATTTGAATGATGAAAATGATACAATAAAAAACTACATTTATTTGAATTATGAAAATGATACAATGAAAAAGTACATATAATGGATTGTTGAAATACAGTGAAAAATGATGTTTTCTGATTGTAGATAATCGCATATATAAAGCTTGAGAAATTTCCTCCTAATATATTATGTTTGGCATAATTTGAATGACATTTTCTGTCAATTGTAGAGGTAATGGTGGAAATGCAAAGTTGTGCGTGTACAATAATAAATATTATGCAAAAACTGAAATACTAAAAAAAATTATGTTTACCTTGTATTAGCTACAAATTCACATTTAAAAAAAATTGACCAATAAGAATCGATAAAATGGTAATTTTTTCTCATTTGTTTCTTCAATTCTCTAATAGAATTCACATTGAGTATTTCTTCAAGTACTTGGCATATTTTTACAATACCAAATTTCAATTCCTAGTTTTTCATTAGCACGAAATCTATAAATATCTCCAACAGTCCCAAAAATTTTGTTTGCAGCCAATTCTTGCAAAGTTGGTGGATTTCTACCGCTGTTGAAAATTTTCAGAATAACACGTCTATCAAGCATATTCAAACTAGAACAGAAAAAATCCAAATAATAACCTTATTTCAAACTATAATGCCCCCAAGTTATTGTATCGAATGATTTGGGGATAAGATGACATTTGTCGTCATACGGACTAAGGGCTATTTTTGTCTGCTATATACTGAGAACGTTATGAGCAACTGATCTTATTGTGCATTGCGTGATATTCTTTTACTTGAAATTCTCCAAGCAATCTACGTAATGTACAAAGCTCAATTTATTTTCAACGACACCATATTCAACTCCCTTTGCCTTTTTAACTTTACCACCCTGCACTTTGTAGGTGTACATTTTTGAACGTAGTCCTGCGAAAAGCGTGATGATTTTGCCGTTTGCTTCATCTTTCATGAGTCCGGATACTTTTTTATTTGCAAGGGGAATGTTGTACTACTTATCTCTCGAATAATAAGAAGTGTCAAAATTTGAAATGTTTTTTTGATAATATCTTCATACCCATCGTCATACGATAGCTCATAAATGAAATTGTATGTATCTGTATACAGTAACTTGCATTTTTCCATGCTCATAGTAGGTAACATGAATTCGTAATGAAATTGAAACATACATGTTTTTGCCAAATCCAAAATTGCCATGCCCACATACATCGGTTTATTAAATATAAGTTCGGCTTTTTCCAATTCGATAGCCATCAAGTTTTAATCGAAAATTGTACGATTATGAACTCGAGGGCTCGAAAGGAAATTTTTGGCGCCAAATTTGCCCTCGTAAGAGGACACTAATACCACTATTCGGTGCAACAGAATGTTTTCCATGGTTTTCCCAAAGATCGCGTTGTTGGCTAATTTGAATTGATTCTTTTCGAATGACGTATTGGCTGCAGTCCTCAATCGAGTATTCAACTCAATATAGGGATGCAGCCATACGGATTGTTCAAATTTCACAACTTCACGAATTTTAGTTAATTTCAATCCATGCTCGAGGGCCTGTTTCAAATTCATATAGTGTAACGTGTACTGTTTTCCATTATAGAGAGTTGGCAACAATTTTGTCAATTTGGAATATGGTGGAGGGTTGTGTTTGGGGCAAAATCGAAAATCTTTATGTAAATCGTGAAGTCCCTCAGGATACTCCAAATCAACTTGTAAAATATATCCTTCTGAATTGTCATCGGGAATTTGAGATACATCAATATTCGTATCGACCTATTCGAAGCCTCCATGTGACATTGCCCACCCATACAAGTTATTTACATCGGAATATATTATGTATTTGGATGGTTTCGTTGGATCGTATGTTGGCATGTACTTGTTATTGGCTTCCGAATATCTATCACAACAAACCTAAATCCCACCCCTTATACCCTTTTCCACAAAAATGACCATATCGACGTCTTTTGAAATTTTCAGTTTACACCTCGTGTATTTCAACATACAATCCCACGTGTACCTCAGCATAGTATAATACCACGCAGGGTCTAGCCCATATGTTTTCGAGTCAATTTCGCGAAAGTTTTCAAAAACGTCTGCCAATAGCAATATATCAGTTCGCATGTATAAATCACTGTATTCTCCCAAAGTTTTGAAATCGAATAGATGCCAAACGCGTTGAGCATGACCATACTTTGCATCGTCAATGTCACAATCATTCAATTCATTATAAAAATGTTTTTTGGATGGTGACTCAGTGTCGAGAAGTTTTTCCACACCGTCCACATAATTGTATGGGAATACTTAGTGAAAAGCTCAAACTTCTCATCGTCCAATTCTGCAAATTCCTTATTAATATTTTCAAATTCTCAACATCCAGTGTGGAAACTAATTCACCGAGACTGGCTCCCATAAAACGATGAAAATCTATGAATTTGAATTTAATGCTAGTTTCATTATCGTATTGGGTGACGGAAATATATGTGTCTTTGTTGATGGGAAGTATGATCACACTTCCTTTTTTGCTACATCTCTTATAATGAAATGACTATCATATCCACTCAAATTGTGGAATGTAATGGGTACGATGAAAAGATTGATGACCACATCCCCTAAACAACCTTGAAAAGTGACAATGGTACCTGACGATGATGTCTTTTTCGGTAAAAGGTTTCTCACATATACGACATACCTTGGCAGTGGCAATATTAGGAGGGCATATCATTGGTTCGATATTCCTATTTTTTGGCTCAACGAATTCTGCAGTGCTAGCCATTTTATTGTATGCAATCGTATGCAATCGTCACTTCGATGGCTATTAAATTTGGACAAACTGTCATCAAAGAACATCTAAAGTAGTAGCCTACACTGAATGCTTCATGTTTTTGAAATTTTCTACATTTGTCCAAAATCTTTTTCTCGCAATTTTCGAGCGTATAAAACGAAAGGACATTTTTGTTTATATACATAATTTCGGAATTCAACATGATCAAATTTTGGAAAAGAAATTTTACACTCGTTAATATTCTCGCACAAAACAATATGTTAATCCAATTTTTGCTGACTTGAAAAATAATTGATACATCTATCACAGAAAAACTTTCGTACTTCATATCTACTCATTTCTTTTGAAAATAATGTACACATATTTTCAATATAGCAATAATGGTATTTTATTTCACAGTCATCTGTATCTTCAGGTAAGACGTCATACTCATTTAATTAAGGAAAATATACATTTTGAATGAATAGTAAATTCACATGTTTATTCAATTCATTTTCAATCAATCGTGTAGGTACTACTTCGTAAAATGTCTTTCCTATGACAAAATCCATTTCTAAACTATATACATTTACAGGAATATTGTTTTGTTTTTCAAATATTGCAATGAATTGGCATAGGAATTTCCAAACCCTTTATATTTAAAACCGAATCATAATTTGGATATGAAGATGCACGTGTAATCTATCCTTTGGGAGGGTACAAACCACTTACGATTGCTCTGAAGAAACACGCAACATCTCAATTCACAATATTCACACATGCATGCTCGTTTGCAATTTATTTGGGCAATCTTATGATTGATGCACCGTTGCTCATTTCATATTTATTTATTGCTACCTCAAGTAAAAGAATTTTACTCAATGCCCAACCAGAGTTTCTTTCCTGAAATTCATCGAGTTTATTCAAAATAACATATACATGTTCATTGTACCAAGCAGAAAAATCTGTCCCCAAATCAATGATTTCATTACGAGTATTGAAATATTTTCTATCGATAATTTCCCCGTCATTCGATGTTTTGATGAAATCCCCCAACAATGTCATGTTGACTTTGAGGCATTGCATCTCCTTCAAAATGTTGGAAATTCTAGATTTGAAAAGAAAATATGCATCACTCAAAAATTTTCGCACTTCTTTGTACGCTAAATTTATAATTACACCTGTGTCCTCACTCTACCTTAAAAAATTGCATTTACATTTTACCATTCAACTCTACTGCTTCGTTTCAAACCTGATCCAATATACTTATCGTTTTTCATAACATTTATTATACATCTAAGGCGTTTCAATTCCCCAATTATATTAATGATTTTCTTTTTTTCTCCTACTGAAAATTTATTTCTTTTCATTGCCAACTCACATTTTTTAATATGCCTACTAATCAAATTCAACGATGTTCGTGCAACGGAATTTGAATTACTCCAAACAATTTACCAATTTGCGATAAAGTTTTTGAAAATACCATTTTCAACTTACAAAAAAAGTTTTTTCTACGTCGAATACACAAATGAATGCTTGCTGAGCGCTGCAAAGGGAAGCTTGAGGTACTACTCGGTAGATGGACTGGAAAAACTCGAATCTTGGCTAAATGTGGGAAATGATCAACGGAGATGATTCTCAAAGGAAAGCTTGATGAAAAATGTTTCTGTTGTACTGAGGGGCGGAAGGCATATAACTATCTGGAAAATGAAGAAGAAAAATTAATTTCAAATCACACATCTCACCACTTACAAAGAAAAACAAATGAAAAACAATAATACTAACCTCAAATTCCTACAATTTCGAAAGATGTTGGCTTTCCCCTTATTGATCAGTCCTCTGAACAGGATAGCGTACTCTTCTTTTTCGAAATGATTTATAAATTCCTCGTAGATCTTAGTAACTCTCTGCGGTAGAAACGTTATATGCTTTTCCAACTCGAGCATTACTGTCTTTCCAAATTTCGTCTGTACGATTCGGGCTGAGAAAATTTTCTGCGGCTCTCCTAGCGGAAGATTTTGTAATTTCTCCACAGGTTTCTTATTATCTGTGTCTACAAGAGAAATTCCGTTAATTTTGTTCAGATCCATCTACAACAAATAATTGAACAAATTGAAAGAAAATGAAATTTCTCCATATTTCGTATCGAAAGAAGCATAAACACGCAATTTTGAATGAAAATTTTGAAAACTTTTTACGGAAAACGAAATATTTTGGTTTTGTAATGAAAAATGAAATTTTTCGATTACATCAACAATGTAGTACAAAATTTTGAAACAAAATTCTGAAAACATTTTACTGAAAACAAAATATTTTGGTTTTGAAATGAAAAATGAATTTTTTTTATTACACACACAATTTTGAGCAAAACTTTTGAAAACATTTTACGGAAAACGAGATATTTCGAATTGAGAGAAAATGAAATTTTTTGTTTGCAAAAACACACAGTTTTGAACAAAAATTTTGAATACTTCCTGAAATGATTATGAGTACCAAACACCTTGGAAAACGAAATCTTTGAAATGAAAAATGAAATTTTTCGATTATACCAACACTGTAGTACACAATTTTGAATAAAAATTCTGAAAACATTTTACGGAAAACGAAATCTATCGGTTTTGAAATAAGAAATGAAATTTTTCGATTAAACACACGCAATTTTGATCAAAAGTTTTGAAGACTTTATGAAATAATTATGAATACGCACTCACACATCTTGGAAAACAAAATATTTTGATTTCGAAATAAAAAATAAAATTTTTCGATTAAACCAACACTGTACTACACAATTTTGAACGAAAATTCTGAAAGTTTCTCAGTTGAAATCATTTCACTGAGTTTCGCAAATAAAATACATGATTAGACATTGTTTTCAAGACAAATTCGGTACTTACATATGTTCATTGAAGCTAATGCACACACACACACACATACACACACACACAAACGCAACAGAAGCACAGTTACAACTGATGATGCAACCGTTTTCATGCAGATGGCTCACTGACCGTAGCAAACAGCCGCGTCATACTTCCCCATATCATATTTCATCCTCGACTCTCAATGTGAAGTAAAACGAATATTTGAGAATATTCAAGTTTTCATTATTTAAACTAAATTATATACATTTCATTCAATTTCATAATTATTTCTTGAAAAACTCTAAACAAAATACATGCTAATATCGTAGATACTATAATGAGAATTCTATAAAGGTCAAATTTCATTTGTGACTTCTTCTTGGTTAGCCTTGCGTGTTCTGGAATGAATTTGACAGTTTTTATATCAATTTCTCGAAGATCGGGAAATATCAGCCTCAGTTTATATTGAAGGAGGAATTTTTCGGGACTTTGCTTGCAAAAACTGCCAATTGGTCGGCATTGACAAATGTTGAACTCATTAATTTCCATTGTATTCTATCGCATCCATGATCGAAATTATTGGGCTTTACACACATTGTCATGAATTCAACCCCGTTTGGTACATTCACATACAAAACGTCATTTATTATTGCAGTTAAACGCACAGAATTCAATCTCAGCGTTGGCGGCGACATAATCTACGCTGTGAGGTGGAATTCTTCGCAGCGGATATCTCGTTTGAGGCACTTTTTGATTGAACACCCTGTCTTGAATATTCAAATTATTCAAACGATTCAAAATAATCTTTTTTTCTTCGAAAAATTGAATGGCTTTCTTTAATTCTTGAACACGTTTACAAAACTCTTCAACTTCCCGTCTGTATTCTTCATATATCATTTTATCACTGAATATCATAACTGTTTAACGACAGTAAAATTTTTTCGAGAAAAATTATATTACCCTCCCGCGTGTTTTCTTCACCATCACTCCCCCATTTCCCAACTAACACGAAATAACGCATGTGACGTATTTTGTAATGCCATTGCTGAATACCCCCATTGCCTCATTTTCAAACGTTTCCATTGGGATCGCACGCTAAAACGTTAGGCCCCCTGACATGTTTTTATTTTAATTGAGACACACTGTCCACATTGAAGAATCACACGTTACAACGATAGAGCCCCATTAAACTGTCATGTTTTGTGATGAAGCATTTTGAGACACCCTGTACACATTGACGTCATGTTTTTTTCTTTAATCCTTTTTTCGTTCATTGTTATTATTATACCATTGTTTTCCACGCTGACGTATTTGAGACACCCTGTACATGTTTTTTTTTCCTAAACGATGAGACAACCTGTATGGCAGCCATGTTTTTTTTCTATTACGTTGGCAGCCATGTTTTTTTTTATTTCGATTTTTCGTTCATTATCAATATTATACCTTTATTTTTGTAATTCCACCGCGCCGTTATCTGTCAAATGAATCTACTTGATGCTCATTTCATCCTTCTACGCATCGATCACGTTGCACAACTCTCTTTCCCATTCACTACCGTAAGTACGCTGTGCCACAGAAGCCCTGTATCCCCTCTACTTTGGATATTAGTTCTATGAAAGTTTCACCTGAAAATAAATCAGATGCAAATTCAAACTTTCACAAGTTTCGATAGTTCCATCATCTGACAAGGGGAAAATATTTAGTTGTTTATCAAATAAAACTGTAGATGTCTCATGAATTCCACGAACAGATAAAACATCCACAGCAATTTTGTAAGATTATTTACCTCGATGCATGATGACTGGTAATTATTTGAAAGCTAGACAGAGTTAGAAAGCAATTGAATGCATTTGATTCATTTAGCTTATTGAAATGAACAAAAATGGTTAACACATATTTTATATAAATTCCAAAATGTGGATTTTGACACTGAGTTTTTTAGGCCTATAATATAGGGATGATTGTTACAGTTGTATAATAATATAAACTGAGTTATACATTCATTGTTTATTGATAATAATGAAACATGTACATTTACAATGTACATTTTTATTAACGACGCATCACTCTTCCTATGATTTTGTCATTGTAAAACACCAAGGAATTTTTCACAAATAGGTCATTTCTAATTTCGTAAAAGGCTGAACCTTTTTGATTATATTCTGATTTTTTTGAGGTTTTCAGGCCAACTCAAATTACAAAAATGTTTAACTGTGTATTATTATACACAGTGATTCAGTGATTCAATATTTTGAATCACTTTCACTTTATTTTTTTGAATTTTCTAGGCTACTAGTGGAAATCAATATATCTTAATCTAAACAATGAACAAATTTAATATTTGATCTTTCGGTTTGTTCAGTTTCATTGAATGATATTGATAAGAGGTTCGCAATATACATATATTTTCCTGGTAAGTACTCTATAGTAAACTCATGATACACTGTTTGGAACCTTTGATGTAGTAATGAATACTACTGGAGTTTTTTCCCAACAACAAATCGTTATTTTTACCACTTCGAAACGTGTTTCGATCACCAAGTGATCATTTTCAAAGAGGAAGATCAAAGTTCTTTGAAGATGATCACTTGGTGATCGAAACACGTGTGGAGGTGTTGAAAATAACGATTTGATGTTGGGAAAAAACGCCAGTAATATTCATTACACTCTAGTGAAACCACATTTTGGCAGTTTGAGCTTCAATTTTTGTAATCTTTTGCTCATCTTGTGAAAATCTGTGTTATAAATTGCCATTAGTGCAAAACAAATGCCTACTAACTGCTTGTCTATTTGTGGATACCTTACTTCAGCTTCTCTAAAGGTACGCGTCCACAGGTACGCATCGAACGTATCGTACGGATCGTATGAAACGGATTTTAGAATTATTAGTATGGTAAGTTATACATATGCGTCCACTGACCGGCAGCGGACGAATCGCACGTATCGATCCGTCGGTCGGTTATTCTGATGAAATTGATCGAGGGGGCAACTTTTCCGGCTGGTGCGCATGCGGATTGCTGATAAGTGGACGCATGTCACAACAGGTAGTCACTGATCGCCTCACAGATCATTTGAATTTTGTTACATTTCGACACTAAGTACACACACGTGCTTTGATTATAATTGTTATTATGCATATCACTGAATCTCGAACCCGCTCAAAAATTATTGGTGTGTTTCTTATTGTTCCACAGGCGTTTACTATTCGGTTTCTTAGATCTTCCTCGTTCACTACTGGAGTGTTATAAACTAGTGACTTCGAATGTCCCCAAAAATTAAAATCTATCGGATTTAGATCTGGGGACCTTGGTGCCCACGCCTGGTTACGTTCTTCTACACCCCTACCGATCCATCGATTTGGATAGACTGTGTTGAGGAATTCCCTGGCTACACCGCTAAAATGGGCCGGAGCCCCATCATGCATAAAACACATGCGGATACGAATTTCTGATGGTACATTCTGAAGTAGTCCCGGCAATTTATTTTTTAAAAAGTGTCTGTAAGTTGCGCCATTCAGTCGGAGCGGAAGAAAGAAAGGACCTATCAAGTAATTATCAATTATTGCCGCCCATACATTCACAGAAAATTGATACTGATAATGCCTTTCACTAACTGCGTGCGGATTTTCGAGAGCACAAACATGGTTGTTATGAAAGTTTGTGATAGCATTTCGGGAGAAGTTTGCCTCGTCCGTGAAGAGTACATATCTTAAATATTGAGGACTTCCAGCCAATTTTCTCAAAAACCATTGACACATAGTAATGCGTTGGGGAAAGTCTCGTGTCGAGAGAGCTTGTACCCTTTGAATATGGTATGGATAAAACTGTTGATCGTGGATAATTCTCCAAACTGTGGACTGAGTAGGATTGACAGCTTCAGCAATTACTCTTGTGCTTGTTTCTGGATTCTCCTCGAGAGCGTTCAAAACAGCTTCTTCCAATTCTGGGGTTCGGACTGCTCGTGGTCTTCCAATAATATCAGCTGCCCTCTTAAAGCTACCTGTTTCTGCCAAACGACGGTGGGGACTAGCAAATGTTGGGGCTGAAGGCAGTACTCTATTAGGAAATCGCTCGTGGTGAATACGTCTTGCTTCGCACGCATTGCCATCCGCAAGGCCATAAACGAAATGCATATCGGGTAAATGAGCATTATTGTTTAAATAATCCATTTTTTCAAAATAAGTGTTTTCTACTTCTACTTACGGAAACTTCAACAAAACGTCTAACTGTCACAAAATATGTAATTACCAAAACTACTCACAAACGTCAAATTTATTTCCAAAGCATTCTTGTGAAAAATGCAAAATATTCGTAATAACTTCAACATGCATCGATTATCAAATAATTGACTTGAAGTTTTCAAGTCCAAATATTTAGAAAACGGTTCTTACAGTGACTAGTAACAAGGTTAGCTTATTTGAGTAGATATGATAGGGGAATCGATTTTTTTACTGAAAAATATGCTAGAAGTACGCCCAAAAAAGTTATGAATCTTTAAAAAAGAAAAAGACGTGTAGGTGGCGCCCCCTACGAGTAAGAGCAATAAGAACATCGGGTTCCTATCACCAAGTTTCGTTTAATTAAGTTCAGTATTTCAAAAGTTATTTGAAAAAAAAGAAAATAAAAATAAAACTTCAACATCCTGTATCTTGGAAACGAAGCGTTTCCGGACATTTATTTATTTGGACAATTCATATTAGAATATTGTGAGGAATCACCTCCTGAAGTTAGTCAAAGTACTTTTGAATCTCCCTGTATAATTGAATCAGCTGAATATTTATTTTCACTCCAACAATACATTTCAATACATTTAACTAATTTTGGAAATAATTTCAAGCCTATGGATAATTTCATTTCAATATTCGTATTATTTGTTGGTTCGAAAAATCAAATTATTTCCTTGAAAGAAATGGTATAGTTGAAATACTTCTAAGGAGTTGAGTGCCGTTCGGCACCATTTCGTTTGCGCAAGAACCATAAACTAATCACGAATGGAATAAGAATTAAAAATGTGTTTTGTGTTTTGCAAGGAAATGACGAAGAGGTTCATAGTTTCTATTTGATAATACGTGGATTGAAGTTTTTCAGTGATTTCACAGGTATGTTAATATTTATATAATTTCTTTCATTCCATATTTTGAAATAATTATGAATAGCATGTATTGGATAAACGGACATCGTTTTTTTCAAGCACTTGCCCATACCATTAAGAGGTAGGTAGGTATGCATACACTGGGTACCTAGTTGACCTTCGATCTTTGGATACGGAGGAATTGGACATTTTCAGAGTAAACACAATTAAGGTATTTGCCACAGGAATAAGTGTAGGTATACTATGTCAGCGAAAAACTATACCTTTATTTCGAATTGTAAATTTCATACATCATAAATGATTGAATGGTGCCGTAAACAATGATTTCATTTTCATCACGATAGTATATACTAAATCCTTGAAGGAACCTCTTTTTAAGATTTTTCTTTTAAAGAATATTGTGAAATAATCACAGTTTTCTCTTGTATTACTTTATTGAAATCAGTAAGACCGAAAAAAGGAAGTTATTTTCAACATATTTACAGAAATGATGACATCCAACAAAACTGTACGAACTCAAAACATGTAGTATAACTTGTCACCTCACAAACCACAAGAGGAGACTAAATCATCTGTCGGTAACAAATAAGACAGATGGGTATCCGCGTTATAATATATTCTCACAATTTTTCAAAAACTTGATCTATTTCGATTGGAGATTCATGTAAATTCAATCACTGACTCTCTGTATTTCTGATTCTGCCGAAAAATACTTTTCTTATGCTAAAACTACGTAATGCTTTTTATCTACAAACTTCATGTACTAATCGAATCAGCATCAGCAGGAGATGACAACAATCGATAATTTAATGATTTTTTTATTGGAAAATATTCATGGTCAAAAGCATATTGAAGTTTTAGAGAAGAGAAAAGTATTATCAGTAGAACCGATCTGGAGCTTCCTTACTACCAACGAGATGCTGGTACTCAAATTAGTATAACATGTGGTTGATTGAATCCAATAACCAAATTCAAACAAGAGGAAAGGATTTTGATTTGTAACTTTATTGAATTTGGTTCATCATTATTCATACTTATTTTGAACTTTCAAAATGCTTTACTCCATTAGCAAGATACTCACAATGAGGTAAAAACATTTTTCGTTCAACTACTATTCATTATTTGTTCAACAAAATCATTACTCCGGTGGAAATTTTCCCATTATCAAAACAAGCAAAGTTCTCCATCATCCTGCAGATATGTTATATTTCTTCAACATAACTTTCACTCAAATAGAAAATACATTTGATTATTTCAAACAGTTCCACTTATTGCACCCAATTTTAAATTTTGTTTATTCGATAGAATATTTGAATTACTCTAAATCATTCTCGCTTTTAATTAGATAAAATATTACTTGAATTTAATTCTTCTCCAAATTAAAATTACTGATCGATGTGGTTGTTTCAATCAAATATTTGTTTGATACAATGAACATATGCTTGAAGAAATAGTTGGGAGTCAAGAATTCTTTTTTTTACATCAACAAAATATTTTGTCGTGCATATATGACACTTTCATTTCTTTGAATGAAGTGAATTTTTTCTATTCAACAAATCTGTTTTTTCCGTGTACTGACCGTCCTACTGAATTGAAATAATTTTTGAAAACATCCCTAACTGCTAAAGCATCTGTTTTCGAATTTCCACCTATATTTTTCAAGTCTTGCAGTCCTCTCACGTTGGAAATAGAAATATTCAAATCATTTTCTGTCCAGTGACACGTGTCATTCCTTAGGAAGTTTTGCAAGCAGCATGTAGCCAATACAACACTCACAATGTGTTATTGAGACATAGACAACCTACGTTCGAAAATTCTAAATTTCCGTGCCAATATTCCAAACGTATTTTCCACAGTATTTCTAGCACGACTCAACCGATAGTTAAACACTTCTTCTTCTTCGTTTCTTTGTGCATCGTTGCGTGAGTATGGTCGCATCAAATTCGTGCAAAATGGGAAAGCTTCATCACCAATTTTACGTCATTGTCCCCTGCTAGTATTTTTGGTGAAAGAATATTTAGTGTTCCATTCTGTAAGCCTTTACCCAAATTAGAATTTCGCAAAATGCTAGCATCAGAGTTTTTTTGCTAGCATCAGAGTCAATATCTACGACTATGAATTCATAATTTGCATCCACTAAGGTTAATAGTACCGTACTAAAGTGTTTTTTATAACAAGAATAATTTGATCCACCGTGCGGTGGTGCCTGAATCAACACATGTTTTCCATTAATGGCAGCAATCGCGTTAAGAAAATTCCATTTTTCACGAAAACCTTCTTCACATTCATCACTCCGTTCAGAATATAAAACAAACACACATCGTAAAATCAACACATCGTTAATCGCTCCGATCATAATCAAAAAATATTGATTCACTGTAATGTATTACAGGTAATGCATGCATGGAGCGATGGACCAGAACTGGAGACAACCATAGGAAGGCTTTGAATCTGCGCAAAACCAAAAGCGGCTGAGCAGCATCAAAACTGAAGCCTCTCAAATACTATAAAGAGCTCACTTTCCTCCTTCCGTATTTGAATGACGAGGAAGATATACTTTCAAACCTATCGCCACATATTGGTGATGATAGTAACGGTGATGAAGAAGAGCTTGAAACATCACGTAATCTAAATAATTCAGATAGTGATACAGTAAATGAATCAAGTTATACACAAGAGTCACAACCAATATCGTCCATGTTATCATCACGAAATGTTGGTAGGAAATCGAAGTTTGTAACACCACAACAACCAACTGCAGCTAACGTCCTTCAGGGATATTTATCAAGAAAAGAACAACTCAACAGCATTCAGAGTGATCCTATGGTTGCATTTTTCATAAATGTGGCAAAAACAGTCAAGACTTTCCCTATTCGGGATCAAGTCCACATCAAGGCGCAATTGTTTCAAATGGTTAACAATGTAGAGATGAGACTGGCGTTAACTTCACCAACTTCTGTTTCCAACGTAACGATGCCTCCGCCACCATCAAATTGTTCAATGTTTTCTGCACCGTCTACTTCAAAACAATCTTCGAATAAAACAATGTCTGTTTCACCTACCATGAACGAAACTCTGCATATTCATTGCCATTCACCTGTAACGATGTCTCCTTCGCCTGCTTCGAATGTAATTATGACTCCGTCACCAGATTCTAATGCCATTATGTCTCCTTTGCCTAATTCAAATGCCAATGACTCCTTCACCTTCCACAAACGAATTTTCTTATATGCAGGATCAAGATAATCAATATCTAAGTCAATTCATTTCATAATATAAATAATGTATCGGAATTATTTTGTACCACATTGTAGAAAATTGACTCAACTAGAATTAAAAACTAATTGGTTTAAAAATGCAACCGTGTTGTTTTTCGCATTGCGTTTGAAAGATGTACCTACTTAAAATTCAATACCTACTAAGTAATTATATTTTTTAATATTTGAAACTAATTGTCGTTAATACATACCTTAAACACTCAGCAAGTTTTTGTTCTGGTTCTATGGCCTCTCTGTATGTTGTATTGTGTGTTGATATATGAGGACCTAAGATGTCAAGAAAAGTTGTGAATTTGGCATGAGAAATAAAATACTGGAAGAATTTTACGTCGTCGTTGAGCAAATCAGTGAACAGTGTATGATATTCTCCAAATTGTGATCTTTTTTTGAATATGTCATGTATTGACATTCTATATCTTCTCTTATTTCCTCTCCTTTCTTCTTCATCTTCTTCATCTAATAACAAAGCAATAATGACAAGTTGTTCATCACTTTCCATGATTGAAAACATTACACACTGTTATGTTTCCGATCGTCCACTCATAACGAAAATGCGAATGTTACTTAAAAGCCGACCATCGTATCGGCAATCCAATCGCTAAGGATACAGTAGCGGTTTATACGATCCGTACGATACGTACGATGCATACCTATGGACGCGTACTTTAAGACTACGAGAACAGAAACCGACTAGGTTTCCACTTCGAAGTAAGCAACCACCAATACCAAATTGACTAGTGTAGCCTGTATTTCAATTGGAGATTATGATTTAAATATTTTTAAATTTGGTATCTCAGTTAATAGTTTTTTAATTGTATTTAAGGCCAAAGTATGATCTGTTGTCCATAACCATAGTATATTATGGGGCTAGAAATCTGAAAGTTTAGGTATATATTTCGTTAAATAATCAACCATACTCATCATTCTTGAAAGCTCTTTTGTAGTATGTAGTGTAGTGTGTGGACATCGTAGCGTACGGATGTTCGTTACTTTCCTCTCAGTATATTTTGTTTAAGTGAGTGAAATAGTATATTCTTTACCAATTCATATTAACAATAATTATAAAGAGTTGACGTAAAAACCGATATGCAAACAGTTTTTTGCTGGTTTGCCTTCATTTTTTAAAAGCGAAGATATAAATATGTCCAACAAGTGTAAAATCTGTGCTGGGCCGGTTAACCGCAAAAAACAGGCCTTCATCATTGTAGCAGTTTTTGTGAGGAGTACTATCATGGTCAGTGCCTTGATTTTACGACGAATCAGTTGAATGCGTTGAGGTTAGAAGGCGCCTCGTGGAATTGCCGATTGCAGGCGCGAGCAGGAGCATCATAATCGCCGTGCCTCGCCGAACTTTGGAGTAAACCCTACCAAACGACAGTCGCTTCTTTCTTCAGGTGTGCCGCGAAGAACTCAGGTTACCTCGAACAAAATACTCGATATACTTCAGCAAATGGGAGAAGAGATGTGATTGCTTAGGGAATCTGTTGCCTTTTGCAGCGATAAGATAACGGATTTTCAAACTGAAATGTCTAAACTGAGAGAGCACATGAAAATTGTCCATAGAGCTATTGCCGAAAACGTTCAACTGAAAGAAAAAGTTGATTCATTTACCGTTGAATCCAATGAGCTCGATCAAGCAAGTGGAATCGATAATCTTGAAATACATGGAATTCCGGAAAGAGATAATGAGAAATTGGGAATCACGTCAAATTTTCGAATTATGAGAATATGATTGATTGTATTCATCGTGTTCCAACTAACAAAACATTTTCCCCTAGAGACAAACCAAAAAATATGATCGTTACTTTTTCTAGTCGCAAGTTTCTGAAGCAATTAATGATATAATCATACGGAAATATCCTGGTCCAGATGGCATACCAGGGATATTTATAAAAAATTGGAAAGAGAACTTGATACCACCACTTTCCTACATCTATAATTTATCGCTACAGACAGGAAGATTTCCTAGTAAGTGGAAATCTTCTATCGTCATGCCACTCCTCAAAGGTGGTGATAAGCGTATCATTAAGAATTATAGACCCATTAGCAAACAATGCTTTCCTGGGAAATTGTTTGGAAAAATTATGGATTTCAGCAAGGCTTTTGATAAAATAAGTCACAACTTGATCATTGAAAGACTCGCGGAGATCGGGATAGATCAGCATCTTCTGGTGCTGAAGGCATCAAGTTGAGGATGTTAACGGTTACCAGTCAGAATCTTTTGTGGTTACATCAGGTGCACCACAGGGGAGTCACTTGAGACCATTACTTTTTATAATTTATATTAACAAAAATATTGAAGTATTGCAAGTAGTTGTTTACAGCTGATTCTCGGCCTCCCCCCACCACTATGACGTATTAATTGCTTTTTTTATTGGTTGTTGTTTGGTGAAGT
>NW_019293396.1:0-36566 GCF_000500325.1 Leptinotarsa decemlineata | reverse complement strand
GTTGAAATCCTTATTTTTCAACAATAACTAAGTAGTGAGGCCGATGACGTCTGCCTTCAAGATGACGCCGTCTACATGATTTACAGAGAACCCAATCCTACATACACAAATGCTTTGCTGGATTCAATTATCCTAAAAGAATAAGCCTAAGTGAGTGAGGGCGGTGACATCTTTCCTTACGAAGACGACATCTATGGGATCGACAAAGAACTCAATCTTCTGATATCAAAGATGAACGAGGCTCCCAAAGGCGGTCAGTTGCAGAACCAAGCTTCGACATTGACCGCTAACGGGCTCGCCCTATTTCTTTCACTGCACTTTTCACTGCGGTGCAACTGGAAGCCCAAAGAAAACGCATTTCAGATTCAACACTAGAACGCGCTGTTTCGAACTTTCATAGGTTTCATTAGTAGTACTAGGCTGAACCACAAATGCATTGCCTTGCAGTGAAAGACAGAGGGCGAGTCTTGTCGGTAATCGATGTCAAAGCTTGGCTTCGCTACTGACCGCATTGGGGAGCTGAGTTATTCTTTGATATTCGAGGATTGAGTTATATGTCGATTTCATAGATGGCGTTGTCATAAGAGGAAATGTCATCGCTCTCACTTACTCAGGCTTTTACTTCGAAGACAGTTAAGTCTAAAAATTTAATTGTGATTCAGCCTAGCACCACTGATGCGACCTATGCCGGGTCAGAACAGCTCTGTCTGGTTTTGAATCATAAATGCATTGTGTTTGTGATCTACTTTTCACCAACATAATAAATAGTTTCATTAATTACTTCAAAATTTCTTCAATATAAATTCCACATTTGAGTTCTCAAAACTTCACTGTATTCGAATTTACAGTCGAAAGAACGACTTGCTTTCATTAGTTGGATAACGTATTTTGAAAATTTGAAAAAAAATGTTAACGAGAGTCTTGAAGTCTGAGATTTATGGAATAACCTCTGAGAATACAAAATAATGAAATGACCGAACCAGAGATAGCATCGCTTATCTATCCATAACAACGGCCATAGGGTTAGTAATTGTACATTGCTTGATATGTTTCTTTTTTCCTTCCAAAGACAAAATACAAGCACAACAGGAAAATCTTTAATACACTCTAAGAGCGGTGCTAGTACGAAAGAAACGATTCACGTTGGATTTGACTCGCTGGAAATTGAATTTATTTGAAAAAAAGTTCTTTGGAAGTGTATTCCTCATAAACATAGTTATCCAAATGAAAGAGTTCTCAAACAGTAAAATTTGTACCGCTCTTGGGGAAATAAATGTGCTAAGTCACTTGAATACCTCCGTGAAATTATCTATTAAAGAGCTACAAATTGTCTATCTGTCTTCGATGTTCCAGACTATCAAGGTTGCATGTGATGTTTGCGTCTCCAATCAGGCGGATGGTTCTTTTCTGTATGAAATCCAGCAACTTCAGGGCGTTGCTCCCTACATGAAAACAACGCTCCAAAGAAGGTCTTTTTGAGCTCTATGGAGCATCAAAAGTTGCTAGGGTGTGTACAGTTTTTTGGTTCGGAACAATATTCCAAACTTTTGAGAGCGGTCTTTGCAATTCCAGCGACATGATTGTACCATGACATATTGGTGTCCATTTTTACTCCTAAAACCTTATGTAAGCAAAAAGCGGTATTGTCTGTTATAACGTTATTATATGCTGTTCGTAGATATTCATTAGAAACGAATGGTGCGAAACACGTTTTTTTTTTTATTATCGTTCAAGTTATAACTAGTCCAAGACGCCAGACCACGAACTATCAGTTTCAAGTACCTGGTATCTTTGAACAAAACGTTCATATTTCTCTCAAAAGATATTTAGTTTTATCGAATTCAACTGCTTACTCCATGAATCAATCTTAAGCCGTTTCTGTATATCTATTGAAAGGGATCCTCCTCCATTTCATTGAAAGTGTCACGACCATATACGGTATTATTTGTTCCCCGAAGCTCTGTTTTATTTAAACCTATTTTATGAACGGAATAACTTGAATTATTTTTATTCAAGGGGCGGATACATTTGCGCTGTCTCCGAAACTTTATGGCTCTCTGGCTGAACTGAAAGTTTTCACAAATTGCTCTCATATGTAAGCGAAGCGGGCCTTGGTAGAGCAGAAGTGTTCTTTGAGGGCATGGAGAGCAATATTGTTTCCTTGTTATTGTGGACTGATTGATGTGGTTTTGTTTTGAAGAAACTAGTTTGTTTGGAAGTAAGCAGCTGGACTCTGGATGGGTTTGTTCTGAGATGGAATAAACAGTTTCTCGACGATGTTGGGTGTTTATTTAACCCTAAAGGAGAGGGAATGAATTACCAATTCAGTTCGATATCACTCTGGAAAGTCATTTTTCATTTTTTCCTGGAATTTTGTCTAGAATAATGTATAGGTGCGTTTTGGTATTAGACTGAGCACAAAGGCCATGGAAAATCTACCAAACGATCATTTTGTTATATTTATATAAAGAGTGGCTCACAGAAAACGGTGGCTCAACGTACTCCTACAAGAGATGAATGAGAATCTTGAAATCAACCTGAAAGGATCCTATTCGACCATGAATATGTTTTATAATTTAGTTTTAATTATTGTTGCACTGTTGTTGATGAAATCATTCGAAATTCAAATCCGATTCAGTCATATTTTCAAAACAAAATGACAAAAACTAGTTCCTAACAAAGTTACACTTCACTAAATACACTAAATGTATCTTTTGGGGAATTTGAAAAATGTTTAAAAAAAATTGAAACAATTTGAAAGTACTTTAGTATTCCTTCGATTAAGTGGATGAAATATGTTGGTGAGATTCATGTTGTTTTACAGATATCCAGAGATTTGAATAGTTGGACGAATCACGATAAATAATAATATTGTTCTTATGATATGCTTCTCATACAACTCCTGAAATCAATTTTCTGCATTCGCTCCTTTCGTCATCAAAAAAACAATGTGACATTGAAAACTAGTGACTGAACGTTAAAACTTACCAAGGGTAAAGTCGAAAATTCGAAACTATTTTCATTGTCAGTAGTAACTTCAAAATCTGGAGCAAACATCTGGTAACCCCTCGGCATGTAAATCTGTTTGAACTAACGATTATTCTATAAGACTACAATAAGGCTGCGGATGCACATCTTCACCGGCAGCAGGAGGTTGTAAATCTTAATGAGGATCTAAAGGTGATTTAGAATTGGAACTGGACGTAACCAGGTTCGATTCAATGCAACGAAAACTCACGCATCCGTTTTCTCCAAAAAGATGAATGTCTCCCAACCGGATATAATGATGTCAATACAGATAATTCCGCTTTCTGCTTCGATTAGTTTATTGGGGGTTAAAAAATGGGCACCAATATGTCTTGTCACAATCATGTCACTGGATTTGCAAAGGCTGCTTCTAAAAAGCTTGGAACACTGTTTTGAACCAGAAAACTATACACACCTCAGCAACTTTTGTTCACTTTGGAGTATTGTTCTCATGTATGGAGCTCTGTCCCTAAGAATACCCTGAAACTGCTGGATTCCATCCAGAAAAGAGCCATTCGCCTGATTGGAGACACGAACATCCCTTGCAACCTTGATAGTCTGGAACATTGAAGGAAGGTTGGATATTTGTCACTCTTCTATAGAAACTTCCACTTGGTGTGTTCAAGTGATTTAACATATTCAATTCCACCAAGAGCGGTACATATCAGAAATACGCGACGAACTGTTTGAGAATTCTTTCATTTGGAGAACTGCTTTTATGGCTATGCCATGCTGGTTAACAGAACAGAGGTTATTTAGTCAAGGGTCACCAGGGGCTGCCCCCAAAGTGAAGTACTATCTTTCCTTCTGTGGTCACTCCCGATGGATAGTCTGCTTGATGTTCCCATTAGAAGAGAAGTAGATCTGCAACAGTATGCAGATGACCTTGTCATCTTGACAAGGTCCACGTCGAGAAGCGTAGGTGCCAGAGGGTCTGTCAACCATAGCCAAACTGTGATAATCCTCATCACCAGAAGGAGGAATTTGGACGATTTAACGTCACTTCTCCTCATTCCACTTGGAACGGAGGTGAAGTATATTGGCATTGTTCTTGATACAAAACTCACTTGAAACGCTCATTTGGAAAAAGTTCTGCTCAAATACAGACTGTCCCTATGAACATGTCGAAGTATTTGTGGAAAACTTAGCGTTAAGGTCCCAAACAAATCCATTGGATATATGTGATGATTGTCAAACCCATGATCACTTATGGAGTAATTGCCTGGTGGCCGGAAGCTTTACAGGAAAAGACTCAAGCGAAGCTTTCTGACTTACAGAGACAGGTTTTTCTGGCTATCTATGGTGCCATCAGTACCACACGGTCAGCTTCCATGGAGATCCTTCAAGAACTACCTCCTGTCCACATTTTTCTGGAGAAAGAGGCTGGAGGGACTGCATATAGACTTGTGCACGTCGCTAATTGCCGAAAGCAATCTAATGCAGAGTATTCTAGACTGCTGGCTGACACTGGAAATCACAGCTTTCTGGGGATGACTTCTGACATCATGCCTTCAACTGTCAATTACGAACTGTTCTATACAGTACTTTTCTCGAGTAGAGAGGATTGAATCAGTTGCAGACCCAACATAGAGATACCAACCTGCCTAGGTACCAATGCGACTGTATTTCAAGCGGAAATCTATACTATTGAATTGTGTGCGGAGAGATTGGTGGAATCCAACCTCACACACACTAAAAATTTTCTCGGACAGCCAAGCGGCATTGAAAGGTCTTGGCTCCTACCGAAGAACGTCTAAGTTGGTAGCAAATTGCCAAAAACGACTGTCCTCAATAGAAATACTTAACAAATTTTCTCTGATCTCGAATCCTGGACATACTGGCAATGAGGCTGCTGACTCCCTTGCAAACGAGGGGGCATTGTCAAACAAGCATTGAACACCTGTATGGCATGCAAATCTGAAGACTTCCGGCAGAACCTTCCAGGATTGGCTTTCTCCAAGGCGTTCATTAATCTTTCGGTCAAACTACAGTAGGGATGAACTACGATGTCTTACAGACCTGCTTATAGGTCACTGTCGTCTGAATTATCATATGCAGAGACTCGGACTGTCGAAAGACAGTGTGTGTCACCTTTGTTTGAAAAATGATGGAAAAATAGAGCGGTCCGCTGTGGACCGATTCAGGTTTTCAGAGTTACGTAGAACCTCACTCCTACCATCTGACCTGAAAGATCACTCACCATATAAACCAATCGGCTTCGTCAAGAAGCTGGGTTTATATGATCGAGTTTGAATAGGTGTGAGTCACAATAAACCCTTGCGGGTTGTGGTGGAGGGTCGAATAGGTCCACTCACCTTTGATCTAACCTAACTGCTTTTATGTGGAATAATCTTCCTGTTTTTTCAAATGAATTTAATCTCCAGACATTCAAATCCAACGTGAATCGCTACTTTCGCACAGGCACCAATCTCAGAGCGCCTGGAGGATTTTTTGTTGTGCTTGTATTTTGTCCTTGAAAAAAATACTGTATACGAGCTTTACCGGGTGCACTCTCTTGAGTCTCTAATCACATATCCAACCCTGTATGTGCGTCCAGGGAACTTTAGTACGAGTAGGAGGCAAAGAAAATGGTGAGTGCATTCCTGATTAAGAGAGATTTCTTTAGGCCATTCGTATTCAATACACATTTAGGGTTGTAATATTTGGTGAGTGTACACATTGAGACTGTTTTGACAGCAGAAACTGTTTTGAATCAGATCATGTTGAGAACAGAATGTGCGTATGGAAACAAATCGTCTTTGTTCTATATAAATGATTCGTTCACATTATGCCGTGGGATTCAAGGTTGAGAAATCCTGTGAATATAAGTTATTTTCAAAATTTCGTGAAGAAATCAAGACAGTTTTGGATATCATACAGATTGAGTCTAAAATAAAATAAAAGATTCAATGATAAAACTAAATCTTTCTATGGCAGCTATATTGATAAACATGATTGATTCGTCAAACAAAACGTTACGGTTTTTCACAACAATCAAAATTCCAAAAACTACACCTCAAGATTTGTATTTTTTTTTGAGGACAAAACACAATTACCACAGGAGGAGACTCCTTAAGGCGCTCTGTGAGCCTGTGTGAAAATAGTGATTGACATTGGATTTGAATCACTGAAGAATAAATACGTTTGGAAAAACGGTCTCTGGAAGTTTATTCCACATAAACCACATATACCAGTTTATTCCAAATGTAAGAGTTTTCAAACAGTGAAGTTCGTGGGGTACTGAGTTGGACCTCAAAACGATGAGCAGCCACAGTCTGTCGTATATTTCTGATATGTACCGCTCTTGGTGGAATAAAATGTGCCAAGTCCCACTCCACAGTCGATTTTCTGGAAAAGACACCGCATACCACTAAAATTCACAATGCCGGAAATTACTTTTTGACAGCGTCTAGCTAGGCAAATTTTAAAACAGCTCAATATCAACAAGGCGTCTGGCTCTGATGAAGTACTGAAAATTGCGCAAATGAACTCGCATCAGTATTTTGCAGACTTTTCAACCTTACAAGAAAGTGGTTTTCCCTTCTTGCTGGAAGCTTGCTCGCGTTCAACCTATTCTCAAAAAGCAAGAAAACTCTTTCAAATTACTACAGATCAATCACTTTGCTATCAGTGAAATTGAAAATCATAAAGAAAGTAGTAAACCACCATATCCTCAAATATTTGGAAGGTTTCAATATCTTGAGCGATCATCAATATGACTTTCGGAAACAAATATTAACAGGCCACAAAATCTGTCTCCCATATTCAGAATGATGCAAGCGCGCAACATGGGAAATCAAAAGCTATTGCGCTTGATATTTCTAAGGCCCTTGACCGTGTGTGGCATGAGGGTTTGCTGGCCAAACTTCGATGCTATAGCTTGTCAGATCATTTCTGTGTACAGCTCTTCAGCCTCCCGAACGAACGTTCCCTGCAAGTGGCCGTCGATGGATATCTCTCGAATACTTTCATCATCAACACTGGTGCTCCACAGGGATCGATATTTTCTGCAGCTCTCTTTTCATTATATATCAACGACTTATTGGAAATGACCAAGAATCCAATATATCGCTTTGCCGACGACAGCACACTTGTCACGTCAACCCATTTGGATTCCAGGACATCGGCTACGGAGGCTCATTTTCACCGGCAGCAGGAGGTTGCATATCTCAAAGAGGATCTGGAAGTGATTTCGATTTGGGGTGGAAGTAACCAGTTCAATTCAATGCCACAAAAGCCCAGCAACTTAGTTGTGCCAAGGCATATTGGTGTCCATTCCAATCCCCCACAACCTTATTGAAGCAGAAAGTGGAATTGTCTAACATGACATTATTATATCCAGTTCGGAGACATTTGTGTTTTTGGAGAAAACCGATGCCTAGGTTTCTGTGGCATTGCATTGACTGGGCACTTCCACCCCGATTCGAATATAGTTCTAGATCCTCATTAGGATATATAACCTCTTGCTGCCAGTGAAGATGTGCATCCGCCGCCTATGTCCTGGAACCCGAATGGAATAATGAAACAAGTGTGCTTTCAATAGCAAAGTCGTTGATATACAATAGAAGGAGGGTTGGAGACAATATAGATTCATAGGGAACACCAGCCTTGATTGCTGAAGTATTCGAGAGATATGCTTCGACGGCTACTCGCAGAGAACGTTTTTTCAGGAAACTGAAAGCCATAGCTTTGAAATTTGGCCAACAAACACTGATGCCACACACGGTCAAGGGCCTCAGAAATATCAAGCGCTCCAGCTCTTGACTCTTCATGTTTCTCGATTGCATTATTTCAAATAATGGGACATACAGCAGAAGGTCGCCTGTAGATCTCTGTTTCCGAAACTCTTATTGATGACCGCTCAAGATGTTGATGCCTTCCAAATAGTCAAGGATATAGTGGTTTACGGATTTTTCCATGATTTTTGATATTACTGATAATAATTCAATAATAATTTGAATATTTTTCTTTCCCTTTTTAGAAATAGGATGAAAACGAGCCATCCCCCAACAAGAAGGAAAAACCCCTTTCTTGTAAGACAGGTTAAAAAGTGCAAAATACTGGTGTGAGTTCATTTGCGCACTTTTTAAGTACGACGACGGGCACTTCATCAGGAACAGACACAGTCAAAAAGTAATTTTCGGCATTGTGGATTCTAGTGTGCGAATAGTGCCCACTTTTTTATTCTATCTTCTTCTGAAATTAGACTTCATATATACTTTGCGAGTTAATTTGAAAAAACGATGAAAAAAGTTATTACTTGTTGAAGAAAATAACACATATTCATTATTATTATTATTGTGTATTATGTTGTTTATGTATGTGTTTATGTATGTATGTGTAATTTGAAATCCAACATGAAAATGGGAAAAAATGAGGCTGAAATTTCTGAAATCTACACAGTAGATGAGTTATGAGGCAAAGAGTATATACAAAATACCTGCTCTAGAACTTACAGCGGCCAGACCAACAGAAGAGTATCCAACAGTGTCTATGAACATGACCTTGCTGTCCATGAATCAGATCCAGCTTCATCCCTCTTCAAACACTATCGTGAAACAGGCCACACAATAAGCTTCGAAAGCAATTGCCACCGAAAAAAACTCTTCAGACCAGGATAATACGTAAAGCTGTTGAAATTGAAAAACGTCCCAACTGCCTCAACGAACGAGATGATTCAACAATGGTATCTCATTCATGGAGATCATTACTGTAACGCCATATATGTTTTCCATCAATGTACACCTCGCACAGCTACACACAAATTGATACCCCTGGACGAGTCCGGTAGTGGCAGTAACCCAGGTAAAAGGTAGAATGAACCCCTATGAATTAAGGAACAGAGTTCGAGAGAATGAGTCAAGTTCCTAACTTCAGACACTACTTGAAAATGGCGAATGAGACTTTGCCGAAACGTTGTGGAAATAATCCATGTGAGGATAAATACACAGACAACGAAATGCATGATGAATGCGTTGTTTTTGAGTTCTAGTTTCAACATAAGTATGTTTTTATGATTATATGATAGTATTTAGTAACTGGAGTATATATTATTTGTATTATATCACTTCCTAAAATTAGTGTGAGTTTAAATTGATTTCTTGAAGATTTGAAATCATTTGAAGAAAAATGTTTGGATGTGGCTATACACACATATCAAAAAATTTGAAAATACATATTAGGTTTGTTTCAAACATCGTTTTTCTATCATTTCGAATCCGTACACTGTATCGTTAAATAAACTTGTAGAGCGCATATGCGTACTGTGTAGGGGGAAGTGGGGTTCATTCAACCACGGGATTGGTTTCAGCGGACCGATATTCTATATGTACTTTAGTTGCTGGTTGCTGCTATACAATTCAATGTGAAACGTGAAACTTTGCATTTGAGAATACAAAAATTGAAACAGAAATATACTAGAATAATCTAAGATATATGAATATGATAATTATGGCAATGAAAGTTTAGAGAATTACTCAAATGTATATTCAAGCAAATATTCTGTAAGGCAAGTTTTCTCTAACGAACTAGAAGCACAATTAGCTAGTTACATCAAAACATGTTCAAATATGAATTATGGTTCATTATATTTGCGAATTCGGACATTGGCATACGAGTACGCCAGTGCCATTTCAAATTGTAATTATTCAAATGGATGGAAAGAGACGAAGAAAGCTGGAATTTATTGGCCGAGAGCATTCATGAGAAGAAATAAAAACCAGACATTATCTTCAAGACCATCTTCTAGACCATGTATAAAGGGAAGAATAAAATGAAATGAAAAGAGCAGGAAAGGAAAATCTAGAATATACACATATACTCCAGAGATACATCGATTGGAGGAGATTGAACAGGAGAAGAAGAATCGTAAGAAAAGAAGAAGATGTGAAAAAATGAAATGTAATGAGACAAGGGCAAAACTGCAAGTCAAATTATCAACGACCAAGCCCTATTGGTACTGAAACAGACCAGTCTTTGGTATTGTAATCAGATGATTTGAGTGATCTTTACAGCGAAGATATGGCGATGTTATAAGTTTTATCAACCAACTGTGGAAAATACATTAATTTTTGATCGCGGCGATATAGTACTGAAGCTGGCAGCACCTGAAGCAGCCAAAATAACCAGAACATCATCATTATTTCCATTCATTATAGATTTTTCCACTTATCATGTGAATTAGATAAATGTGAATATAGTTCATAAACTGAGTAAATATCTGTAAAACTACCACAAGAATTATTTATTGATTCACATACCATCAGTTGGAAGTAACTCACATCTTGGTTGAAAGTGTCCCGCTATAGGGGCAGATTCAACCGTTTGGTAATGTTGATTCAAAATAAAAGTATTCAATGAATGATTCTTTAAGGACCAACTGCCCAAGGGCAATTGATGAACAGGGGACTGACGTCCACGCTGTAGTAGACAAACCCATCTTATTATTCATATTTCATCACACTATAGTGAGGCAGGTTGAACCTGCCCCACTTTCCCATACTGCAATTTAAGTAGAAATTTCTCAATCAGAGATGGAATGGTTTGGGTACCGCTTTGTAACTGCCATTATATTCTTGAAAAAAAGAGTTTTTACTTTTTGAGGTTGATGTTGGAATTAATGCATATTATTGCCGCATGTAATTCATTTAGTTTATTGTTGATTTCTAAAAATGGAGATGAATGGAATGAATGTGATAGATGATGAATTAACATAAATATTTTTCATTTTCACCTAATAATTCATGTTATTCTTCATCTTCACTTAGAGAAGATAAGTCTGAATAGCCACTATAGTCGCATATGTTCAACAAGATCACAGAACAAAATCAATAATAAAACAACTGTTCACGATTAGCATAAGGACAATTTAAATTATTGATTTTTGTTTATTTTTTAGTTTGAGTATAAAACTGACTGTGAGTAATTAAAAGTTCCTTTACCTATTTTATTTTGTATATTCGCGCTTACTGACTAGCAGTTGAGGTGACATCTACACCCGCGCCAAAAACTAAACAGACCTGATACGAATATCAGAGTGTTCGCTCGCAAACAAGTGTTTTTCTATAACAATACAATTCTCGCAAATATTGTATCGCTATTACAACGGCTGTTGAAGTTCGCTGAGAGACTGGGAGTTGCAGAATCCAGAGGTGAGTGTCTCTCTCAACTGTCATACATTATTCAAAATTCTAATTTCACGCTAATACCAAACCACCATAAACAAACAATAATCATAAACATATCACTAACAAAGTCAAAAAAGCATAATCCTATAAAGAACAAAGATGAAAGAAGAGAATGGATGAACTGCGCAAAAATCAGTCCAAGCGATTTCTACAAAAAAAGCAAGTATCGAAATGAAGATACCGAAATCGGTGTCTGAATCGTTCTTTTTTTGGTTGAATCGCTTAACGAATGGAACCAAGAATCGTCAACTTTTGGTTTGAACAGCTTTTATTCAATGCGCATGTGATGTATCGTACAATGTAATGAAGGGTTGGAACAAGCCTTTAGTCAATGATTGAACACATTTTGACAACCAGCTGAATATTGCGAGTCATTGAAACATGAACCCTCATGATTTAATTTTATTCATTACATAACCGGTTCATCTCTGATGATGACAATTCGGTTGCGCGTCAAGAAGTTACAGTTTTTGTGTTTGCGAGCAGTGTTCGTGGTAACTTGCCCAGTTTGATGATTTTCTAGATTGAAAAATTATTATCAAGAAAAGAGAATTTAACACTTTTATTTGTAACTAACGTTATTGCAGTTTCGTCCTATGAGCACATCTTCAATCTCACACATTAAGTATAATTAACTTATACTTTACTTTACTTACATTGAGTATAAGTATACTCAATGTATAAGTGTGAAAATGTCCTCACAGGACGAAACTGCAGTAACGTCAGTTACAAATTAAAGTGGTAAAAAACATAGAAAGTTTCAATTCTCTTTTCTTCATTATGATTTCCTTCCACGTAGTAACGGCTACATTCATCAATTCTTTGAAAAATTATTAGTCATTCATCATGATTATAATAGTCATAATCCAAATTATCAATGAGCAGACAGAATTCAAATTGACAAATGAACAATTTGTAGAAAAATTTCGTTTTCTGAAATAAAGCGCTTTGGTTTTCTACATCAGCAGAATTTTCAGTGTTGTCACGACATTGTATGAAAATTTCACAATGAAGTGTTTTGTGATACTTGGCATCAAAATTGATCGAAAACAAATTATAGAATTTGTCAAAGTAATGGTTCTAATAGTTCTAATGGTTCCATGAATCTTTAAGTCTCATCAGATATTGTATATGATTTGAACGAAAGTTATACAAATTATTTCGTAGAATTCTTGGAAAGTGGAAAATGGATTATTTTGAGCATTCTCCTTATATACCTTACATTTTTTCCAATGCGAACCACATACTGAATTTTTCACGAATCCTTATCTGAATCGTTAAAGAAGCACAATGGAAAAAAACCGAAATAATCATCCAACTCGACTATTATTTCTGTCTCGGAATATTTCCCGGAATATTCATTCCACTCCAGATAAAAAACACAATATTTTCGCAATTCAGTGCGAAACAATAAGACATGTCATCGCATTTCCAAACTCTGAAGTCCGTAATAGGATTCTGCGATTTCTATCTGTTCTCACACAACAAAAGCCTTTTCGCAATACTTTCCAGTCGTGTTTTATTTTCGTTCCAACTTTCTATGGGGTTGGAAGTTGCGGAAACAATTGCAGAGGGCCAAAACAAACAGAGTCGGGCTCATGGTACTGCGGATGTAATTTGGACGTACGAGAAACAGTTGCTTGATTAACAGCAAAGTGCACCGAGTTCATGATGGAAATAGAGCAGCATTTCAATGACGATCAATAACTTCAATTTGAGTCGCAATACATGGCTTCTTTTGATAAACTGCTCATCAAGGTAGTGGTTGCATGAAACAAAAAATTCAACTGAAATATAGTCCATATATTTTTCCTACCTGTAAATCACTCCCTCACCAATAATGCATTTCCTGAAAGTTGCTACATAGCAATTATTCATTCAATAGATATCTGTAAAGAAAACCTTGCTTGTCAAAACTGATTAGAATTGAACTAGAGACTCAATTACGAAAGTATATTGCAAAATATAACATATTGACTCCATGAAGAAATTCATAATAATGTTTTTCATAATACTCATTGAAATCTACGAAACTGATGCAATAGACATATTCACCTAACTTTGTTCACGTTTTCTGAAAGAATAAAAGAGATCCCATGGATTTTCCATACAAATTCACTGTTCATTTCCAATTTGTCCAGTTGTTGAAAGTTTTCAAGTCGAGTAAAATTTTTCCTGAAAAAATTCTCAACTATTTTTTGTTCATGTTTTGAAAAAAATTACAAAATTTAAGAAACTTAANTACACAAGTAAAGTCCCAAACAATAGAATTACCATTTTTCCGTGGAACAAGTGTCATACCATCCGGCCGTTTTCCGTCGTCTCGACTTGTGCCTATGGGTTCTAAAATCGGAGGAATTTGAATAACAGCAAAAGAGGTTTCTTGTTTTATGCATATCCGAAGTTTTGTTTTTATTCGAAATAGTCTCACATTCATAGTTTATGAAACTTTTTTCACATTTTTCAAGCCATTTATTTCACGAGAATCACCATTTTTCAGGAAATCAATAAAATGAGCATGATTAGTTCTATGACAATTTGGAAAAATATATCATTTGAACACAAAAAAAATGTCTATTTGTTATAACTCACGACTCACAATTGGAAGGCCGTGGGGTTGATTCCCGCTCCGACCAGATAGTTTTTTCCAGAGAATTCATCTGATTGAAGCTGGGATGATTCTGCAACCGTGTTAAAAATCACACGTTAAAAGGTTAGACCTCATTATACCGGGAGCCCGTGACAGAAATTTCGACCCCATTTTTTACCGTCTGCCTTTTTCAGAGGACATATTTAGAGCCACAAGCAACAGTATTATGCGTTGAACGATTTTTTTTCCCATGTTACACATGCATAAACATCAACTCTAGTTTGCGTAAAAAAAAGCTTCTTTGACTACCATTTTACCATCTGCTATTCATGCGACCGGATGGCTAGGTTACGCAACCCACAAAAAAATAATTGACAGAACATGGTTCATGGTGTTCTCGCTGAAGCATGAATTTTTTTTTATCCAAAAAATGGTNAAGAAAGCACGTAGTTGAGCTGTACATACTAATACAGAAATAAGCACTTTCGTAGGTGTTAGGTCAAAGTGTTTTCATATACAGTGTGGCCAGAAAGTTATTGGTGATGATCCTTATCGACAGTTTCACAATATACGGTATGTTCAACAGGTAAAATTCACATATATACTGCCTTGAATATTTCGGAGTAGAAGACAGGAATGACATCGGTATTGTTCTAGGAATAATTTGAGGAACTGGAATTCATTCTCTCTAAATTTGGTGCCATACTGGCAGGGATCCCAGGCAATGAAAAACTGTCCAGATTGTCCAGATTGGTTCGATTCCTCATAAGGATGTTGAACCAGCTGTGAAGTACCAAAAAATTGTAAATAAATCAATAAGAAACATAAGGAATGCATAAACATATACCAGGACTAGTGATGCATTGTTTGGAACCATTGGTGTAGTAATGAATATTACTGGAGTTTTTTTCCCAACAACAAATCGTTATTTTTAACACCTCGACACGTGTTTCGATCACCAAGTTATCATCTTCAAAGAGGAAGATTGAAGATTGAAAAAAGATTGAAACAGTTTTAATCTTCCTCATAATATATAATATGGCTTTCTAAGTATGAACACAAAATCATCTCCCTAACTGTCAGCATCTTAATTTGATAATTTGAAATACTTTTTATATAATGTGGAACAGCTAGATATAATTGGTTACTTCGTATTTTGCTTATGAAGATGAGTTTCAGAACACGTCGATATTTAGCCACACCACATCGTCGTTAAGTAAAATAAAAAGTTTTTCAGTACTCTACATGTGTCGTCAATAATAACTGACTAATTATAACACACATCGTCAATTCACCTTTAGAAACAAGTCATTTTCCTTCTGCATGGAAATATGCAATTATACTCCCTTTGCCAAAATATGAAAGTCCAACTGAATTATCTCATTTGAGGCCAATTAGCAAACTGCCTATCCTGTCTAAGGTGTTCGAGCGAATTCTGAAAGATCAAAGTGATTCTTTTGTATACAATAATAATTTAATATAAAATGTTCAATCTGGATTTTATACATTCTATAGCACCACCACCGCCCTTGTCAACATCACTTAAGATTTATCCAAAGCAGGTGATAATAATGAAATAACTGCCATGTTACTTCTGGACTACAGTAAAGCATTCGATACATTAGATAACAATATTCTGTCTAGGAAAATGTCATTTCTCGGATTTAGTGAAGGGACTGTAGATCTATCGAAAAGTTACCTCAGAAATCGAACTCAGTCAGTATGTCTGGATGGAAAGTGTTCTAGTGCTTTACCTGTTGACTATGAAGTACTTCAGGGCTGTATTTTTGGCCCCATTTTGTTCTCTCCATATATATCTGACTTCCATAAAATAATTAATCATTGCACAGTTCATCATTATGCAAATTTCACTCAGTTATATTATCGATTTCCTCCAAGTAACTGGCAGGTGGCAATGGAAAAAATTAACAGCGATCTATAAAAGTAACTAGATCTGTCTATAGCCCATAACATGAAATTAACTTCTGAAAAATCTCAGCTGATACTTTTTGGCCCGAAACACAAAAGGTGGGAAATTGAAGGAAGAATTGAAATACAACTTGGACAAGACTTACTAAAAATAATTACAGAAAGCAAGAACTTGGGTTTGTGGCTAGATACTGATCTTAGATTTCACAAACATATAAATTCACCGTCACACTTTTATTATTCCAAACCACTCGACATCTTGCTTGTCTCGTAGTTTTATTTAAAACTCTATCAAACAATATCACGCTCTGCCCAGTGAATTTAGACATTACTCCATATATTATTTCAAAAAAAAGTTGAAAACATATCTGAAGTCTTCTGGATAGATAATATATTCATGTCATGCCTTGCTCATATGGTTTTCCCTTTGTCTCACTTTTGTGTATGTTTTGCTATATATTTTACCTCATTTAAGCTAAATAGATTTTTTAATTCACTTTGGAATTTATAGCACTCGCTTCACCAATCTTAAGGAGATAAGGCAAATTTCTGATTATATCAATACGCAAGTTAAGGAAAATAGTGGTGTATATAAAATTTATTTTCATTAGTTCTCCAAAAGCAATTGTTCTCAAACAAGAATTTCAAAGATGTTGCTGAAATGAAAGTACAATACCATTTCTGGTTTATTAAAATCAATGTCTGGAAATGAATATCGTTAATATTATCTATCATTACTGGTCTTTCTTGTATTTCAATGATAGAAATGTTATGTCTTACTAAGATATGAGTCTTGTCCTAAACGCTTTTTCTGAAAGAACATTTTTTTTCGGAACCATCATTCGGTATTCATCGGAAATATTTTTTCAATAGGTATTGAGTTTCACGAAATATAAATATTCCATGTTCGGTGCTAACAAGTTTTTTTTTTCATTTATATGTTAGAAATAGTTTGAACTACAGAATTAGTTAACTTTTTCGGAGCAATTACAGATTGCGATACTTTCATATAAGAAATGTAGTTGGAAACTTTGTATATAAATCCGTAACTTTAGCGTTCACCACAAGGTGACGATAACGATCTATATCCCGTCCAACCATTACTTTCTTTAAACACTTTTCCTAAAGTTTATGAAAACCGAACAAAATTAACCGATAAACGATTTCACCTTTGATCTATATTCGGAAAGTTCGATCAAAGTTGGCGAGAACAAATTTTCGTTACGTGCGAACGGGAACTTGCCGAGGATGATATTTCACGAAGAACTAAATATAAACGAAGCGGTTGATTGTCACTCTTAATTATGAATTGAGCGAAGTTATACTAGAGAAAATGATCAATTAACTGCTTGGATGAAATTGGATTTATAATTCCAATCGAAAATTTTTCATTCCATTAAACCCCATACCCAAATTTTACACCAAGAAATTGTGCGAGGTGAACAAAATCATATTGAATTTTTTTCTGAGGACAAAACACAATTATCACAGGAGGAGACTCTTTAAGGCGCTCTGTGAGCCTGTGTGAAAATAGTGATTGACATTGGATTTGAATCACTGAAGAATAAATACGTTTGGAAAAACGTTCTCTGGAAGTTTATTCCACATAAACCACATAAATCAGTTTATTCCAAATGTTCTTAAACAGCGGAGTTCGAGGGGTACTGAGTTGGACCTCAGCAGCCACAGTCCGTCGTATATTTCTGATATGTACCGCTCTTGGTGGAATAAAATGTGCCAAGTCCCACTCCACAGTCGATTTTCTGGAAAAGACACCGCATACCATTTACACACTAAAATTTACAATGCCGGAAATTACTTTTTGACAGCGTCTAGCTAGGCGAATTTTAAAACAGCTCAATATCAACAAGGCGTCTGGCTCTGATGAAGTGACCTTCATCGTACTGAAAATTGCGCAAATGAACTCGCATCAGTATTTTGCAGACTTTTCAACCTATCTTACAAGAAAGTGGTTTTCCCTTCTTGCTGGAAGCTTGCTCGCGTTCAGCCTATTCTCAAAAAAGCAAGAAAAATTACTATAGATCAATCACTTTGCTATCAGTGAAATTGAAAATCATAAAGAAAGTAGTAAACCACCATATCCCCAAATATTTGGAAGGCTTCAACATCTTGAGCGATCATCAATATGACTTTCGGAAACAAAAATTAACAGGCCACAAAATCTGTCTTCCATATTATAATGATGCAAGCGCGCAACATGGGGAGTCAAAAGCTATTGCGCTTGATATTTCTAAGGTCCTTGACCGTGTGTGGCATGAGGGTTTACTGGCCAAACTTCGATGCTATAGCTTGTCAGATCATTTCTGTGTACAGCTCTTCAGCCTCCCGAACGAACGTTCCCTGCAAGTGGCCGTCGATGGATATCTCTCGAATACTTTCATCATCAACACTGGTGCTCCACAGGGATCGATATTTTCTGCAGCTCTCTTTTCATTATATATCAACGACTTATTGGAAATGACCAAGAACCCNAAAAATTAGAATATTGAGATTGATTTGACTCATTCAGTAACTCAATTTTTCCAATTCTGACATATGCACAACGTTCAAATCTCAGTTGTATAATTTCATACATGAATAATAAGTTTCGAATATATTTCAAGAATTTTTGTATATCCAATACCATTCCATCAGCTATAGAAACTTAGTAGACTCATCAATTCAAGAAATATTCTGCGACATAATTTGTAAAACTTTGAAAACTTTTTTGAACTCTATGTTCCGAAGCACGGTGTAGAAATTAATATAAAAACTTGGTCGGTCTGAATGGGGTACGTCAACTTAGGAGTGAACCAGTTTCATAAACCCATGAAGGTGAATTTTCTTGACAGTGGCAGAATGAGGTATATTCGAGGGACAAGACAATATGCTTCAATAACTGTCCGCTGCCATCTGAGTTTTTTGAAACTAGAAGTTACACTAACTGAAACAAGTCAGTTTTCTAGGAAGTGCAACGTGAACTATCAGTAATCTATCTACATCTATATCTTCAAAGAGGAAGATTGAAATTGATTTAATCTTCCTCTTTGAAAATGATCACTTGGTGATCGAAACACGTGTCGAGGTGTTAAAAATAACGATTTGGTGTTAGGAAAAAACTCCAGTAATATTTATCAGATCTAAGACAAACGTGGTGGAATACAGAGGTACGAAAAATCTAGAAAATATTACTAAAAATAAGGAGTGAACATTCAGCAAACGTTCATAGATTTTTTTTTAAATCTGATCTCTTTTGCGTATATGTACCTAGTTCTACTTAAACTTCACTAGTTTTTTTTGTTGAAATCCTTATTTTTCAACAATAACTAAGTAGTGAGGCCGATGACGTCTGCCTTTAAGATGACGCCGTCTACATGATTGACAGAGAACTAAATCCTACATACACAAATGCTTTGCTGGATTCAATTGTCCTAAAAGAATAAGCCTAAGTGAGTCAGGGCGGTGACAAAGAACTCAATCTTCTGATATCAAAGATGAACGAGGCTCCCAAAGGCGGTCAGTTGCAGAGCCAAGCTTCGACATCGACCGCTAACGGGCTCGCCCTATTTCTTTCACTGCACTTTTCACTGCGGTGCAACTGGAAGCCCAAACAAAAGGCATTTCAGATTCAACACTAGAACGCGCTGTTTAGAACTTTCATAGGTTTCATTAGTAGTACTAGGCTGAATCACAAATGCATTGCCTTGCAGTGAAAGACAGAGGGCGAGTCTTGTCGATAATCGATGTCAAAGCTTGGCTTCGCTACTGACCGCATTGGGGAGCTGAGTTATTCTTTGATATTCGAGGATTGGGTTATATGTCGATTTCATAGATGGCGTCGTAATAAGAGGAAATGTCATCGCTCTCACTTACTCAGGCTTTTACTTCGAAGACAGTTAAGTTCAAAACCAGACAGCTCTGTCTGGTTTTGAATCATAAATGCATTGTGTTTGGGATCTACTTTTCACCAACATAATGAATAGTTTCATGAATTACTTCAAAATTTCTTCAATATAAATTCCACATTTGAGTTCTCAAAACTTCACTGTATTCACTGTTCATGTTACCTGTTTACTCATTTACTGATTTGGAATCATGGCATAGATTTCAATGCCCTCACAGAGAGTTCAGGTCCATATATCTCCTGGCCAACAGTAGAGAGTCGATATATTTCAGTTCAACTGTCTACAAACGGGTTGGAATGAAAAAGAGGAGAAACAACGTATAAAATACATAGATTTTCTCTTCGAACTCCGCAGACTATATGCAGACCACCTTGTCAAGATGATTGTTCTGATTATTAGGATCCTTGGTGGAATGATGCCCTCTCACTCTCGAATCTTAAAATCTTACCGGCTTGCCGCACTAAGACAGAAATCTTAGCCGGACAGANATTTTTCACGAATGTTTGAGAATTCTTTCATTTGGAGAACTGCTTTTATGGCTATGCCATGCTGGTTAACAGAACAGAGGTTATTTAGTCAAGGGTCACCAGGGGCTGCCCCCAAAGTGAAGTACTATCTCTCCTTCTGTGGTCACTCCTGATGGATAGTCTGCTTGATGTTCCCATTAAAAGAGAAGTAGATCTGCAACAGTATGCAGATGACCTTGTCATCTTGACAAGGTCCACGTCGAGAAGCGTAGGTGCCAGAGGGTCTGTCAACCATAGCCAAACTGTGATAATCCTCATCACCAGAAGGAGGAAATTGGACGATTTAACGTCACTTCCCCTCATTCCACTTGGAACGGAGGTGAAGTATATTGGCATTGTTCTTGATACAAAACTCACCTGAAACGCTCATTTGGAAAAAGTTCTGCACAAATACAGACTGTCCCTATGAACATGTCGAAGTATTTGTGGAAAACTTAGTGTTAAGGTCCCAAACAAATCCATTGGATATATGTGATGATTGTCAAACCCATGATCACTTATGGAGTAATTGCCTGGTGGCCGAAAGCTTTACAGGAAACGACTCAAGCGAAGCTTTCTGACTTACAGAGACAGGTTTTTCTGGCTATCTGTGGTGCCATCAGTACCACACGGTCAGCTTCCATGGAGATCCTTCAAGAACTACCTCCTTTCCACATTTTTCTGGAGAAAGAGGCTGGATGGACTGCATATAGACTTGTGCACGTCGCTAATTACCGAAAGCAATCTAATGCAGAGTATTCTAGACTGCTGGCTGACACTGGAAATGACAGCTTTCTGGGGATGACTTCTGACATCATGCCTTCAACTGTCAATTACGAACTGCCCTATACAGTACTTTTCCCGAGTAGAGAGGATTGAATCAGTTGCAGACCCAACATAGAGATATCAACCTGCCTATTGAATTGTGTGCGGAGAGATTGGTGGAATCCAACCTCACACACACTAAAAATTTTCTCGGACAGCCAAGCGGCATTGAAAGCTTTTGGCTCCTACCGAAGAACGTCTAAGTTGGTAGCAAATTGCCAAAAACGACTGTCCTCAATAGAAATACTTAACAAATTTCCTCTGATCTCGATTCCTGGACATACTGGCAATGAGGCTGCTGACTCCCTTACAAACGAGGGGGCATTGTCAGACAAACATTGAACACCTGTATGGCATGCAAATTTGAAGACTTCCGGCAGAATCTTCCAGGATTGGCTCACTCCAAGGTGTTCATTCACCCTTCGTTCAAACTACAGTAGGGATGAACTACGATGTCTAACAGACCTATAGGTCACTGTCGTCTAAATTATCATATGCAGGGACTCGGACTGTCGGAAGACAGCGTGTGTCACCTTTGTTTGAAAAATGATGAAAAATTAGAGCGGTCCGCTGTGAACCGATTCAGGTTGTCAGAGTTACGTAGAACCTCACTTCTACCATCTGACCTGAAAGATCACTCATCATATAAACCAATCGGCTTCGTCAAGAAGCTGGGTTTATATGGTCGAATTTGAATAGGTGTGAGTCACAATAAACCCTTGCGGGTTGTGGTGAAGGGTCGAATAGGTCCACTCACCTTTGACCTAACCTAACTGCTTTTATGTGGAATAATCTTTCAGATGAAGTTTTTTCTAATGAATTTAATCTCCAGACATTCAAATCCTACGTGAATCGCTACTTTCGCACAGGCACCAATCTCAGAGCTCTTGAAGGATTTTCCTGTAGTGCTTGTATTCTGTGCTTGAGAAAAAGACTGTAGACGAGCTTCACCGGGTGCACTCTCCTGAGTCTCTAATTTCATATCCAACCTTGTATGTGCGTCCAGGGAACATGAGTACGAGTAGAAGGCAAAGAAAATGGTGAGTTCATTCCTGATTGAGGAATATACATTTAGGTCTAGTTTAAATTGACGTTGATTTGTATTAGTTGCTAAGATAAGAATATAAATAAAGTATTGTTTTTGACTCTCTGAAAATCGAATTTTAAAACATTATCAAAAATCGGTTATTCGGCCTGATGTAAATAAATCTTATACATTTTAGGTAAGATTAATAATTAACAGACAATACACGTATCATGGCTTCAATAGTAGAATATGTATTGAAAGTGTACTTCGGTGTCATGTGGGTGGTGAAACTGTTTGATGTTCGTTTCCCTACGCATTCTAAAATTTCAATCATGTCAGATCCTTTGTTATTCCATGACTTTCCCAGTCCTGGTTCAGAGTCAAGTGTATATGAAATGGTACTCAGGGTAAATGTACTAGTTTGACAAGCAAATCTTTGGGTACACACAGTCAATTGCGAAATGAGATATTGATCCAGTATAATTGAAGTTAGATTTTTGAAGTGTCTGCAATAAGTTTTACTAACCAAAAAGATATACAATCGAATTGGCCGATAGTTGACGAAAATCCTCAACTAACGTATTCAAAAAAGACTCAATTGTGAGATTTTCACTGAATAGTTTTACAATAATTCAACACGTGTTTCGCCATACAATGGCGTGTCTTTACACGCCCTAAGAAGCCGTGATATCTATCATCTTATCTTCAATTGGTTTATTTCATAGTATACACCAGAAACAACTCAGTACTGATGAAGATATGAAAAATTAAACACAAAAATCCATTTTCAGTTATATTTCTGAATATAAATGAATTAGTGTTATTTTAACTAATATTTTCTCAAATTACTCTTCTTGATCGAATTCATATTTTCAATCAATCGCTGTTTTACTGCTCTACTGAATGTGCTTCATCAAAAAATACCATAATGGAGTTCAACCTCAAGCATCACAAGTCCAAATTGATTCTTCTTGAAATATCAGAAATCTTATTTCATGAGATTTTAACTATGTGCTGAATCCATATTTCTGATTTATTTTCATTCATTCACTGAATAATATTGAAATTATATATTTTATGAACAGGCAGTTTCAAAGTAGAAATATTCCATTTCTAGCTTGAAAACTATTGCTATACGGCTTCATAACATACGATATTATGTATTATACATATTCTCAAATTTTGATGTTCAATAAGTATTGGTATCTTTTACTATGTACTTCTATGTACTATGTACCCTAAAACATTTCTACCTTCCTCTAAGATGCATGGTCATTTGAATGACCTAATCAAACTTCTGTTCCACCTTTTAAGTAACCAATAATTACATTCGTTTGTTTACTTCAGATACTCCCGTTCATTTAATAGATATTTTATCTGAATTTCTGTCAATCTTCGGAAGCATGAGGAATAAATATATATTTTTTGTGTTGGTTCGACTTTAATGAAACTTTTCACGCAGTTTTCTGATTTATGATACCCCAAACCATAAATAAATCAGAAAGAATAGATATTGTCGGAAGTATTTGACGTTAAAATCAATATATTTTCGGTGCAGATTTTTTCAGTCTAGTCAAGAGTATAATATATTTTGACACCAACGGGTTCATAACATTCTTTACGTGTTATTGTACAAAGCTCGTTATCACAAAGTTTTGAGTAAGTTGGTCGATCTTTGTTGTAACTTTGACAAAGAGTGAGCAATGAGTTCTGGAAAATCGTTTCTGGAGGTCTTCGATATTTTTATAATATACGGATTTGTCCGTGGTTTGTCATTAAGTGATGAGCAGGTATGTGGAAACATCCTCCCACCTAATTTATGAATGGGGCAAAATATTGAGGTCAGAAAAAAATTACGTGAAATGTCTCAACACGAGGGTTTCGTGATATACCGATCAAAAGATCTGTCAATGTTATTTCACAAAATCATCGGACCATCCGTTCCTCAGTCTTTAGTAGTTACATTCTTCTGGAGAGTTTGCTAAGCAATGATATATATTATGATTTTGATGAAATTTCCATTGTAAACTCACATTATTTTCTACCGAATATCCAAAAGTTCCCCTTTCACTTGTTCATAATAATCCAGTTTTATCATCAATCGAATTCAATTTGTAAATCAATTCAATTTCTGTAATGTATACTTTAGGTTTCACGAATCCACATAAAAATAATCTGGGGTATCATACCGGGTGATCTAGAAGGCTACTCTAGACTCTCCTTGATGGTTTTTGTTGGACTGAATATCGATTTCACATAACGCACACGCGTGAATGATTCAATTTCCAGAATTCCAGAACTTCTAGTTCTTGGTACATGTTATCTTGAACGATCATCGATATGGCTTTCGGAAACAAAGATCAACAGGCGACCCTCTAGCGTATGTCACCCATATTTGGAATAAGGTAATCGACAAACATGAAGAGTCAAAAGCTGTTGCGCTTGATATTTCTAAGGCCTTTGACCGTGTGTGGTATCTGGCCAAACTTCGATGCTATAACTTGACTGATCATTTTTGTGTTTGGCTCTCCAGCTTTCTAAAAACACGTTCCCTACATGTGGCCATCGATGGATATCTCTCGAATATTTTACCATCAATGCTGGTGTTCCCTAGGGAATTATATTGTCTCCAACCCTCTTTTTATTCTATATCAACGACTTAATGGGAAGAACGAAGGATCCAATATATTGTTTTGCTGACGACGGCACACTTGTCTCGTCATTCCATTTGGATTCCAGGACATTGGCTATGGATGCACATCTTCACCGGCAGCAGTAGGTAACATATCTCAGTGAGGATCTAGGAGTGATTCCGACTTGGGGTGGAAGTAAACAGGATCAATTCAATCCCACGAAAACCCAGCTATCGGTTTTCTCCGAAACGATAAATGTCTCCGAACCGGATATAATAATGTGAGGACAGACTGTTGTACTTTTTGTTTCGATTAGTTTGTTGGGGATGAAAATGAACACCAATATGTTTTGACACAATCATGTCACTGGAATTGCTAAGGCTCTTTCGCAATACTTTGGAACATTGTTCTGAACGAGGAAAGTGTATACACCTCAGAAACTTTTGATGCTTCATGAAGCTCAGATCAGACCTTCTTCAGAGTATTGTTCTCATGTATGGACCTGCTCCCCTAAGCATACCCTGAAGCTGCTAGATTTCATCCAAAAAAGAGCCAATAGCCTGAGCCATCAGCCTTATTGAAGCCTGTTCTCAAAAAATTAGCAAATAATAACAATTCCATAAATATTGTAGCAAAAGATAGCTGATTGCGTTACTTCAACAAATTCAATGTTTCTAAACAACTTAAAACAAACGTTACTTACATTGACACAGGTCTTTCCGGAATAAGATAACACGATTTTCAAATGGTCTTCTGATTCACCTGTTGTTCATCTGAGAGAAGTAGATTCAAAATTGCAACAGAAGGAAGTAGGCCCGAAATTGTGTATCATGGAACTGACCTAATAATGAATATGGGTGGATCAGAACTCATAAGCAATACATTCAAAACATCCATGTCATGCGATGTTCTCAAACATTTTCGAGCATGATTTGTATGGTATAGTCCCCTTCAATAAAAATATTTCCAAAAGAAATTCATTCATGAAGAATAGAAGAATCGCTATTGAAAAAACCTTCCAAAATATTTTCCATTGTTATATCCAATTCCAAATAGATTGAAAATTGGTCCCAAAAATCCAATTCACAATGGAACTGCGATCCCAAGGAACCTTAGGCTTCCAGTGTCCAGCGAACAGATGTGGCTAACCATCGGTCACTACAAAACAGGACGGTGAATGAAACTTCAGTGGAGAGGACCAAACGTATCCATGAGTCAGATAGTCTTTCCGAAAAATTCACTCATTCCAGTAGAGTCTGTATAGCGAAACCGATCCCAAGCAGGAATGAGACACATGACCCAGGTATGAGAATGACCAGAAAATTCTTAAGTAGGTTTGTCAATGGAAAATCTATATGTCAAAAATATTGGCAAACGGACGAGGGAGTTCTGGAGAAACACATCATGAAATCGATATTCAGGTCAACGAAAATCACCAAGAATAGTCTAAATACAGCCAGAAAACCTTCAGTGATACCTGGGATTTACTGGATTCCTGGATGCAGAAATAAAAAACAGTTCCAATTGAAAACAAAAAGGAATTGACAATAATGATACAATAATAATTGATCGCCAATGGAAAACACTGATAACACAAACTAGTTATATAGTATCTGTTTCTAAAACAACCAGATTATTACTGTCACAATTGATTACTCAGAACTATTTTCACTAAAACAAATAGATGTTTATGATGAAACTGCTGTAGGTAACTTTTTGAACATCTACTCGATTCATATCTGTCAGTGTTGGAAATAGATAATGTACAGTTAAGTGGCAATTTTCAATATCTTTGTGTAAAACATTTTTTCTATAACCCAAAAATGAACAAATTCCCACGATAAATCATTTATCGCCTTCGGGAAATATATTGCCAAGAGTTACATGTATCAACTCGTCCAATAATCATTCAGAAAATGAACTATCTCCTTAATATCCTGAATGGTTCGTGTGCTTTTGTGCAATATCTCTCGCATCGCCGACTATCTTTTATTTATATCCCGCAGTCTTTCATTGTTGATCCGTCAACTTCGGGATGATTGTAGTGTCGGAAAGCTGACTTCGTATAACTCATTCTTTCATTCCCCACTCTACATCAGTGAAGACTCGTCTGAAGGATGTATCATTGGAATAGTAAGATGTTCAATTGCTGTGCTATTCCTACATCTGACAGTACCGGGAGTGATTTTTAAAATGGTTACGAAGTAAGTTGAATGAAGGCAAAGTTGAATATGCTATGCAACCTATCGGTTGCATAAAATTAAATTTAGATATTCGTATGAACGAATATAAAATCGACTCAATTGTTCACTCATGCTCATGGTGTTTATACAGCAAGACAAACTGAAGAATTATTGTGGTGCATAATTCTGTAGAAGACGTATTTTAGTGTACTGAGAACAAATCAATTTGATTTTAAATCGTAATTGAAGTACTTCCTACAATATAAAAAATATTTTGTGATTCGCATTTGCATAATTTTTTTAATGTCGTATTCTGTAACAAATATTTGTCTTCACAAGTTTTCTCATTTTCAAAACAAAATCAATTATTTCCTATGCAGGGTGTAACACAAGTACGTTAAAATATCCAATTTTGAGAAAAAAAGTCTTTATACACTTGTACCCGTAAATGCTTCGTTTCGAAGATACAGGGTGTTGAAATAGAATTTTTCGTTCGTTATTCAAAAATAACTTTTGCAAAACAAGTTATTTGCACGAAATTTGGTACCGGGGGTTTTTTGACGTGGGAAATCATAATTTCGTAATTATATTCATGTAACATGTAGAGGACGCTGCTTACGCTGTCAATATTTATTTCAAATTATTTTCATGACAGTAAACTTTTTGTACTTTTCATGGAAAAACTTAATTCTCACACCTTTCCCAAGTAAAATAGATAATACTTCCCCAACAACGCTGGAGGTGATCGTTTTTGAGATATTTACAATTTTCTATTTCGTTGCATATTACTTAGATCCTAGGGCGCAAAGTAAAGTTGCTGAGAACATTACAAAAATCAAGTAAGTGGTGGATCTCTTCAAAAGGAACAACTTTTTTTTTATAAAATATTTGACAGCAATAACTAAAAATGCAAAAAACTCACGACAAAAACCAACCATGTTTTGTAAAAGTTCAACAATTTGTGTTTCGATAGCAAATGATTTTTTGATAAACATTTTGAAGGAAAAATTTGTTCATTTTGACGAGATCCGCCACATACTTAGTTTTTGTAATGTTCCCAGCAACTCCACTTAGCGCCCTGGGAGCTAAGTAATATGCATCGATATTAAAAATAACCTTCAGCGTTGTTGAGAAAGTGTAACTTTTTAACTTGAGAACGGTGTGAGAATTAGGTTTTTTATAAAAAGCTCTAAAATTTCATTGTCAAAACAGTTAGGGCAGCGCTCTCTGGATGTTACATGAAAATCAATACAAAATCATGATTTTCCATGTCAAAAAACCCTAGTACCTATTTTTCAAAAACGAACAAAATATTTGACTTCAACACTTTGTATCTCGGAAACGATGCATTTTCAGACACAAGTTTATGTGTCTCTCGAATATTTCAATGTACTTATGTTACACCCTGTATATTGATACTTGGTAAGAGGAAACAACAGCCACAAAATAGACTAATATTTTCTCAGAACAAACACGATTGATAGATCGAAAGTACAATAATGATGGTTTTTATTCTTCTGTCTGTAATAAATAAATATTATAAAACAAGACGGTCGCAGTGGTAGTTGTACTACGAACAATCTTGATCCGTGGAGTTTCTCATGAATTCATCTTATTTGTTTGGAAGAAAAATAGTTTGTTTCCACGAAAGTTTCAGTTGAGTGCTACTAGTAGCTAGTAATGAAATCAATCTATATTTGTTTGAAGGTGGTTGACAATGTTTCATGGTGCATTTTATTATTTCGAACTTCCATTGTCTGATATGATAAAAATTGATTTGAAATTCCTGAAAGAATCTATAAAAATCAAAAAGATTGGCTGAAAAATGACGATTATATCAAGCAATTTTTGATTGTTGCTTGTGTTATATTTCATTGTAATTTCAGTTTTCTTTGCTTTTCTTTGCTAATCTTTTTAATTTTTATAGATTCTTTCAAGGATTTCAAATCAATATATATCATATTAGACAATGTATTTGCTTTAACATTCCGAATTGAACAACAAGAGCACATGTATTATTCATGTGCTATATCGATGTATTAAATGGGGTAATACTCTTACAAAATACTTCGATATTTTCAAGTAATAATTGCTTACGCCAAAACATATTGAAAACTGATTTTTATCAATTATAATTCGCTTATATATTTAGTCAAGACTATTAATCAGTTTTTATCGTTATTGTATTTAATTCCAATTCATCCTTCATTTTAGACACTATGTATCTACATGTGTATTATAGGTTACTTTTAATTCAATATTGATACAATTATGTGGATACTGTAGTGAATTTTTCTTTTGTATTCCGAATATATGAATGAATAAATAAATGATGTGAGGAATGAATTTGTAAACAAACTTCATTATTGTCAGGATCATTGGGATCAAATGGAGGGAGTTTCAAATGATATTAATGCCGTTTTATGTAATCTCTGTCCGACTTCGATATCTTTTCCAGTTCAGATACATTGGAAAACGCTGTTGTAGGTAAACTGGTATATACTCAAGTATTTATATGTATATCACGTAATGAAGTGTTTCTGAATACATTTATCATACATTTTCATTTCAAGTGTTGGCCAAGTCTATAAAAAATGTAAATAGAGGAAAATAAAATGTGTTTCATAATATTCAGTAAAACTCATATCCTATACTTTTTTCCTCGTAATGGTTTTTCCAATATCGTATAGTTTAGAGTGCAACTTTTTTCAGAGTAATAACGATTCAATATCGCGCGATCAGATTGACCGTCGACTGAGTGAAAATATTCAATAAGGGAACGAGTCCACATTTTTCCGTCATAAATGAAATTTTTCTGAAAATGAAGTCACCATGTTTTGAATGAGCTTGAAATATTTTCTGTGGAATATTAGATGATAATAACGATTTCACGCAGTTATCATTCACCAATTTCAATTGAAAGTTTCGGGAAAATGGTTCATATGGAAATTTTGAAATTTCAGAGTTGAAGTTTGAAGAATAGTATTATGTATCCAATCAAACAGCCCTCGTTGAACACACAAGAGAAAACAACCACAGTTTTGACTCTACGAACCCCAAGATTTCAGATATTCAATCTTTATTAAGTAAACGACTGTTTAGTGAGATGATCCACATTTTCTAACAAAAAAGGGACTAGAAGGGACATAGGAGGACTAAATAGTGCTTATTTTAATTTACTGAATCGTATTTCTTACTATTTTATTGCACATAAGTTTCCACCATCCTGTGTAATCTGATATCGTTCTATTGTTTATATTTTTTTTAAAGGCAAACAAAAACGTCCATTTCTAATCAGTTTGTCTCCCTTGATATCGTTTTTATTTTCAATGTGTCTGTGGTGTTTGTGTTTTCATTTGGTTAGTCCTCATTTTTGTTTGTACATATGTTGTCTGACACATATATTTTATAGGTTTTTTTTCTTCTTCACCTGTTTGTTTCTCTTTTACATAATATGAGATTGTATACACTTTATAAATTTTGCAATATATATTGGCATATACTATTATTCGTGTATACGCATATACACTTATTAAATTATTTTATTATAGAGCCCTGATGATGGATTTAATAAAGTCCGAAACGTTGGCATAAAACTAAATTGTTTATCTACGAACATTTTGATCCCTTTTCTAACCAATAGAAAAAACCGCATCTGAAAATATTTTGGATCACCAAACCAGGCAAAGTACTATTTATTTCCCACCTCATAACTAGATAATAAATATTGGTGATTTGGATTTTTTTTTATCTCAGCATAGATAAAGTCTTCATAGGGTGATTATTATCATCACTTCTTGATATTCTTTCATCACTATTCAGAATATAGGATCGGTGTTCACCATTACATGTGTTTTAAGGTTAACCGACATCATTTGAAAACTTTTCATTTGATAGTTGAATTTCTCACTTGATCTCTCGTTTCTTGTAATATTCCTTATTACATATTCAGTACTGTTCAATATACCATAATCTGATATTTGTATACTTTTGTGAGAATACAATACAGTAATATTCAAAGTTTGTATTTATTGTTATTTTGATGTCACTCTATAATTTGTGAAGGAGAGGGAAAAAAAGGTTTTTTATTTTATATGCATTGCATATACAAGAAATAGTTATCGTTGTTCCGTCTCTATGAATGAACCAGTACACAAATTTTCAGGATAACAATGTATTAAACACAAACGTTGGCAACGATCATTCAAATCGAAATTTTCCCAACTGATGGATCTGAACGAAATGTGTTTTTTTTTATGATAAACTCAAAAATATTTTCATTACAACAACTCCAGCAATGAAAATTCTTCCTGAAACTATGAAAATGCATTGAAAATTATTCAATTTTCTAGCGTGAAATGACTAAATTTAGTCATAATGATTTGAGGACGCTAACTTGTTTAGCGAAACGCGCGTCGAGAGACCGCAGTTTTTGTTCAGGTGTTGGGAAAATGTTTTCAATAGAACCAAACTAGGAATTTTATAGAAAGAATAAGAGCAGAATGGACTGTACAAAAAAGGGCTCATTTTGAAATGTATGCATATAATTCTAATTCGATTTATTTTCAGTCATTCACTTGGTTATCATGAGTGATAATTATTTACTTTCTATTTTTATTTTTTTTCCAATATAGAATATCAAATTTGGTGATGTTTATGCACCGCTGGTTCTTAAAAAACTTTTTTTCCCGAAAATAATTTAAATAAGATGGTGAAAACCAACAAAAGTTCAATACACGTTCGTATTGAAAAAGTTTCAATGATGATCTGAGTTATGTTTCCGTTACAGTGTGCATTTTTTGGAATTGTTTCGAAAAACATTTCTTTTTTTCAGTACGCTTCTTGTGATGCACTGTTTGGAACGTCTGGTGTAGTAATGAAACGCTTTTTGCTAGTTTGTGTCCAGGACCTGAGTTGGTTGTGCCTATCCATCGAGTTACATTCTTAGTTATTTAGTCATTTTGCTGTAATATGTGAGATATTGTGCACCCACTCAAATGGATACTTTGAATGAATCCATATCGATTATCGAATACGTTAAAAATAACCTATGGTTTTACGTAACATAGATAATTATCAATTGTTCAGCTCACGTCGCTATTAGGTATGTACCACCAGCATAGCTGAGATTTGGGATGGTCCTACAGAAAAAATTTCAATGATTTTACGTCCGGTGACTTTGTTGACCCTCAACGAGGTCCCTTACGAGAGATTCTATGATTTTAAACAGATACTTGAAGATACTGTCTATATGCTACATTATAAAGTCACAGAGGAAGAATGAGATAATAACCATTTCTCCCAAAGTACACCGAAAATCACTTTTGTAAACCAGTTTCTGCAATGACATGAGAAATTGCAGAAATTTACCAGACAGTAAATCCATTTATTCATTCATATTTCGATAACGAATTTGATGATACAATTATTTTTTATTCTACGACTTGTAATTTTCAGCATAACTGAAAATTCAAGGATTTTTGACTGCGAATCAATTTTTGCTGCAGGAAAAGTTTATTGAAATATTGGGTAAGTGGAAATGCTCTTTTGTGGTTAGAATCTTGTTTCGAAATAAGGCGGTGGATAGCTGTCTTGAGGGAACAGGATTGTGAAAGAGTAACGGGACGTACTGGGATGAATAAATATAGCATTCTTGGCATGCTATTTTTCATCATTTTCATTGTTGTGTTATCTGGAACTAGCAAATAATTATTGAATAATATGTATGACTATATCAGGGATACAAATATTTCAGTGATTGAATATATTGAATAATCATTGATGGCTCTAAAAATATAATTGAAAGACAACCAATTATCTCCGAAATGAAATAAAACTCATTGTATAGTCTTTTGGTACAATTGTACCAAATAATTCATACAGAAATTTCGTTCCAGAGAGTTCAGCCCCAAAGATGAGCCCTCAAGTGGTTGACATACAGTATTCCAGGAGGAGGATTACTGTAGGTCGACCCTGGTGGAGACTGACCCATCATAAACGGTGCGTGGGATGGCGTAAGAACTGGGGGTCAGCCCCATGCAGTTTTTGATAGTTTGAACCGTATTGGAAAAGAGAAAAAGCTCGAAAAGTGGGTACTCCACGAGTCGAACGATCGACATAAATTGTCACGTTTTGAGGTATGTTTTTCTTTTTCGAAACGAACCGTCACGTGCGATCCTTCGCAACAACAGGAAAACCCGCACAGGCACCTCCCAAAGGCAAAAAACTATAATAAAAGTCTATGGTTACTGTATGGTAGTCAGCGGTTGGTGTGATTGACTATAACTTTCTGCAACCATGTCAAACCATCACCTATTTTGATAAAATCGACTGAATGTACAGAAAATTGCGTCAGCAGCAACCGGCACTGGTTAACAGAAGAGGTCCGATCCTGCTCGGTGACAATGCCCTTTTGCACGTTTCACAAATCACCGTCCGAAAATCAAACGAATTGAATGTCGAAGTTTTGCCTCACCCACCATATTTTCCAGACCTCACGCCAACGGACTACCATCTTTTCAAGCACTTCTTCATCGGTAGAACCTTCGCCAATTAGGAACAGACAAAACCAGCCTTTATCGACTCCATGGAATCCACTGCATCCAATTGTCATACTGATGGAATCAATCGACTAGAAATTGAATGAGAATTCACTGAGATGTTACAGTTTAAAGTTGACTCACAAAACCATACTATATTTAAATCTCAAACTATTGGATTGTGTTGTGTGGATTCCCTGTTCGATGCATTTTCACGGGCTTTCCACTCGTTCCAGAGTTATTCATAGAATCTTGGACCTGACGATTCAAGTTCGCGCTGGCGTGTTTTGAAATGATTTTTTGGGTTAATATGTATAGTTATATATTTCATGAGCTCTTTCTGTTTTCATGTTGGACTTATTTTAAACTGTGTAACTTTTTGATGTCTCCCATATTCAACACCACTTGTCTGACAATTAAAAAAAAATGTTCACAAGATTATTTTTAATTGATGACTACTCAAAAAACACCCCATATAAGAGGGAGTGACCAAAATTATAATCAAAATCCAAATATGTTTCAACCTTAGAAAACTATCTGAAAGCAAAGCATACCAAAACACTTAATTGATTTCACTCTGTATCATGAAGGGTGTGTCAGTCTGTCACAAGTGGCGCTTCAAGTGAACGTGGCTGTTACAATATCGCTGGCAAAACTTCGGGGCAGTCAGAAAGGTCAGATAAAAAACGCTTGTATTAATTATTTAATGTTCAGTTGGAATGGAACTCGTAATTAGAGGGATACATCGTAAAAACTTTCTGGATTTTCACCCCTCGGTTATTGTTGTTTGTGTTGAGAACAATGATAATACAAACATAGAATGTTGTTTGTCTGTGTTCTTAAAATTTGAGAGCGCTTACACTTTATGTTTCGGCATTTTCCTGTGTTGAACCTTTGCTTGAAAGGAGTTGAACAAAAAATTGGTGATGACTGGATACAGAATAATTCATGTCAGGTTGAGGCTAAATGTTGAAACATTTTCATAGTATCATCCACAACTGTCTTCTATGTTGTTAAAACACTTTTTTTCTTCTGAAACTGAAGTACCGTATTTTTTTAATTGAATAATTTCATATATTTCTGGATGAACCACTTCCTTTAAAAATGGGGATCATCAAATGAGTTCCTATTACTCATTATCGTGTTAGTTAGTTACTGAACTGAAATCCCAATCATTATGTTGATGACTACTTGTTGAAATATTCAATAACCCATGAACACGAATATCCTAGCCACATTCACACCAAATAAAGAAATATCCGGTATGAAGTGAATAGCTGAAAGTAACGAGTATCATTGAACACGGTTTTGGTTCCATACCTATTTTATTGAAGCAGCAGATGATCTTTCGATTGCAATTTTTTCATGTGCGTTGCTAGGTGTATTTTTCAGTACTGTTCATGTTACCTGTTTACTCATTTACTGATTTGGAATCATGCCTTAGATTTCAATGCCCTCACAGAGAGTTCAGGTCCATATATCTCCTGGCCAACAGTAGAGAGTCGATATATTTCAGTTCAACTGTCTACAAACGGGTTGGAATGAAAAAGAGGAGAAACAACGTATAAAATACATAGATTTTCTCTTCGAACTCCGCAGACTATATGCAGACCACCTTGTCAAGATGATTGTTCTGATTATTAGGATCCTTGGTGGAATGATGCCCTCTCACTCTCGAATCTTAAAATCTTACCGGCTTGCCGCACTAAGACAGAAATCTTAGCCGGACAGAAGCCGGCTCACTGCGCATGCTCAGGGCACATAATTTTCGGAACCAATGATACTTACCTCGCAGTGTGGGGAGTGGCCCTTAGTTGATAATGCTGTCGCGCCCTCCCGAATGTATCGGGGATTCGGGGTATAGGGCCTGACCACCGAATACTACGGTGAGAAATAATAATAATAATAGCATCCATTACCTAATAGTTTTCCATGTATAGAACAATCAACAATTCAATTTTACAAATTTCCAGCACTATTCCATTTAGATACAAAATGAAATGAATTGCAGATGCTTGTTTTTTTTTTTTCAAGAGGTAGACAAATATTACTGGAATTTTTTCCCAACACCAAATCGTTATTTTCAACACCTCGACACGTGTTTCGATCACCAAGTGATCATCTTCAAAGAGGAAGTTTAAAACTCAGTTTTAATCTTCCTCTTTGAAGATGATCACTTGTGTGTGTGTTTCGATCACCAAAACTGAGTTTCAAACTTCCTCTTTGAAGATGATCACTTGGTGATCGAAACACGTGTCGAGGTGTTAATAAAAATAACGATTTGGTGTTGGGAAAAAACTCCATACTACACCAAAGGTTCCAAACAGTGCATCATAAGAGGTAGATAGTTGCATTTTTTTTGGGAATACACGCCAATGGTTTTGAAATTCAAGAATTTCAAATGGATAACTATTATTTTTTATTCGGTTTTTGACTGGTCTGTATACTAAATGTTTCTATCAAGTATGTTCTCTTGATGAATTCATCAATTCATCATAGACAGTGTTACTGATTGAATTCCTGGACTAGTATAAATTGATGTTGATTTGTATTAGTTGCTAAGATAAGAATATAAATAAAGTATTGTTTTTGACTCTCGAATCGAATTTTAAAAAATTATCAAAAATCGGTTATTCGGCCTGATGTAAAGAAATCTTATACATTTTAGGTAAGATTAATAATTAACAGACAGTACACGTATCATGGCTTCAATAGTGGAATATGTGTTGAAAGTGTACTTCGGTGTCACGTGGGTGGTGAAACTGTTCGATGTTCGTTTCCCTACGCATTCTAAAATTTCAATCATGTCAGATCCTTTGTTATCCCATGACTTTCCCAGTCCTGGTTCAGAATCAAGTGTATATGAAATGTTACTCAGGGTGAATATACTAGTTTGAAAAGCAAATCTTTGGGTACACACAGTCAATTGCGAAATGAGATATTGATCCAGTATATGTGAAGTTTGTGAAGTCTGCAATAAGTTTTACTAACCAAAAAGATATACAATCGAATTGGCCGATAGTTGACGAAAATCCTCAACTAACATATTCAAAAAAGACTCAATTGTGAGATTTTCACTGAATAGTTTTACAATAATGCAACACGTGTTTCGCCATACAATCGCGTGTCTTTACACGCCCTAAGAAGCCGTGATGTCTATCATCTCATCTTCAATTGGTTTATTTCATAGTATACACCAGAAACAACTCAGTACTG